>OV816029.1:83182695-83356921 GCA_929113105.1 Agrypnus murinus | reverse complement strand
TACACTAATGTAGCTGAAGTAGTCAATTCAGTTGTACCAGGATAACAGTTTAAACAAAAACATTAAAGAAATCATGAAATATAATCAAATTAAAAGATTAATTCAAAGTTTCACAAGTTTTATTAGTTTATCTTAACCTGACAATATTGTTTCGACATTAAAATGTCATTATCAAAGATAAGATTGATAAACACACACGTTGCTAAGGATAAATACATACAGAAAGTAGGTAACTAGAAACAATACAGACAAAAACTAAATACGAGTATCTAACACCTTTAATAAAGGAGAATTACTAACCTAGTTTGTTCATTCATTAAAGATACTGTGCGTTTATGTTTATGTATATTTCAAAAGCTTCTAAAATGTCTAATTTGTGTTTGTTGTTGCAAAAATATAAGAATTTAATGTTGTTTTGAGGTGTCATTGGGTGGTTCTGTTCCAAAATGTGTTTGGCATAATTCCATTTTTCTGGATTTTTAAGTCTATAAGAGCGTACGTGTTCTTTGTATCTTATGTCGAAATTTCTAAGTGTTTGTCCAATATAAACTGAGTTACAAAAAGAACAATTCAAACGGTAAATGCCTGATTTCATGATATCTTGTGTTTTGTCTTTAGCATTGAATAAAAATGAAAAAGTGTTGGTGTTAGTTTTATAGGTTATTTTGTAACTGGTGGTTTTTCGTATTATAGTTGCAATTTCTTCTGATATCTTGCCAAAGTATGGTATTGATATGTAGTTTTTGTCTTGTATTTGAGTGTCAATTGGAAATATTCTTTTGATAGCTAACCTATAATCTTTTTGTGGAATTAAAGTGTCAATCATGTTATGGTTATAATGGTTTGCATGTGCTAATTGTTTGATGATTGAAATTTCTTTATCAAAATGTGATCGTTTCATTGGAGTAATTAAAGCTCGGTGTACTAAAGATCTATAAGCCGGTAGTTTATGCAATTTATGATGACATGAATCGTTAGGTATAGTGATGTCTGTGCTTGTGGGTTTTCTGTATATGGAAAAATCAAATTCATTGTATGTATTGATTGTAATAGTTAAATCCAAAAAATTAATAGTTCTAATAAAACTTGTAAAACTTTGAATTAATCTTTTAATTTGATTATATTTCATGATTATGGAGTTCCACACAGTAAGGCTGAAGACAGTAAACGCTATGAAAGAAATCGTTCCAAAGTTTGACAATAAACCCAATGAAAATAATGGTAAAATAAAAAATATGATTCTTGCTTCAAAAAGTATGCATCGAGCAATTAGAAGTATTGATATTGAAATTAAAATTGATAACACTAAAATAAAGTTGGTCACAACTGTACATACGTATACAATTAAAATTTAATAATCATGCAGATTACAATATTACAGAAAAATAAGTTTGTTGGCATGATTTAGAAAGAATGTACCTTGCTGGGCAAGGTTAACAATTTACAAAATCATTTTAGAGCTGCATTTCAATTATTCTAGTTCAGTTTGTTCATGGTTGGCGTGATGCAAATGCAACGACTGTAATGGTTGTAAAATAGGGTAATGAGGTTCATTTTTAAATATTATAAGTAATTTTATACTTGCATATTGAAACATTAATCACAATCTTAGTTACAAAGTAATTCACAATAAGATACCAAAATATTTTGTATCATATTTTAAATACGTCATATTTTTATACATAATTACAACACAAGTAGTACGAATCACTATCAAGCTACATATGAAAGATTAATTTTAGATCTATCTTTGGAGCGGTTATCAAAATATTCTTTCACCTACCTAAAAAAGTTTTTTTTCATTAATACTTCTTTTGGGGGCAGTTATAGCTCCTGTTCTGTACTGTTATGCCAAATGCATAACCTCTACACTGCTACAAGATATAGATATAATTAATTATTACAATAAATAGAAATTTATTTATTACTTTTAGCTAAATTAATTTTTTTATTACTATTATTATTGTGTAGTATTTTGTTTACAAATATGTGATAATTGCATTACTTTTATATTTTGTTATTGTTGTTTACAATTACGTCAAGTGCAACAGAAGCACATAATATACAAACCGAGCATCCCTGTTTTAAGTACCTTAAACTCGACCACACGTGCATTGGGTTCTTGAACATAATCACCTGATGACTCGAAACTGGACAGTACCACTCATGCAGTGGTGGACTGCGCATCGCACCTAAAGTATAAACATTTGAGAGAACAATTAAAGCAAGACTGAAATGGCATTTTTAATCCAGCAAAATATGTTCACCTACTCAGTATAGATTTCATCAAGGTTACGGTACACTTGATGCAGCTACACAAATTGTTATGTACACAAATTTTAGTGTACCAATAGTGTAATTAATAAAGAACTTTTGTCGGAATCTGAAACGACTGATGAAAAGCGACGAACAATTTCAAAGAAAAATGTATTTATTATAGAAGTTCTCGGTCTTCTTACATTTTAGTCAGATATGGATAAACAAATCGTCAATTTGCATTGCTTGGAACTGACTTATTGTCAGTTTTGTTGATCTAGTTTTGTTTTGATTTTTTGTACTCAAAAATAAAGACACAACTCGACTTACACGTGTTTAACTGAAAAAATGTACAATTTTGCAATACAAATTGTTTAATAAAACTTTAAGCACCGAACGTATTTGACCTAAAGTGCAGGCATGACTTTCTACAGACCCTTGAAATTGATGAAAACAAAAAATTCCCTGTTACAATCACTTTCCGAATTAGATACTTTTATATGTATATGTATTTTAATGTATACATGCATAATTTGAATGATAAAAGTTAACCTCGTGAAACAACTGTGGCGTAAATGAATACATATAAATTAAGGTAGATATAAACAAACGTGAAATGACAAACCGTCAAATATTAAAAATAAAACGGTAGTTATCAAGCAGAAATCTTATCTCTTGACGCATTATGAAATTCCCACCTTCGTAATCATTGACTTCATTAGCTCAAAAACTTTTCAATTACTTTTTCTAAATATATACCTCAATGAACTGAAAATGTTTAAAAATAGCTGTATTGTTCTTTTATTTTAAAAGTTTTATTTCTTTAAACTACATAATTAAAAACATTATCATCACTGTAACAAACCGATTCATCAATTTTTAAAATTTCTTATTATAGACTTATTAACATCAAAAAAAAACTAAAAAGGCATATGATCTAAAATGATAGAGCTGGAGTGCTACAGCGTTAAAACTAACAAATTTGTGGTCTTTTGTATTTTCCGCTTGAATTGATATTTAAAATGGGATAACGATCTATTTAAAGAGAATGGAATGCAACATCCTTTAGTTTTAGAGACATCGAATTGGCTTCTCTATAAAAGTTATCTTTTTTCCTTACTTCATTTCTATTTTTAACACGTTTCCATGGTAGACCACACCATTTGTTTGTTCAGACAAACGCCCTTATTAAGTATGATGGTCACACGATCTTAACCCTTTAATTTTTTTATTGGAGTGTTTTGTAAACAGACATAACTACTGAAAATAAGGTAGAAGAAAGAATCGTGCCCTCAATTTTTTATTGTTTTTTATATAATCTGTTTTCATGAGAGGAATTCAGAGTACAATTTAACTCTAATGAAGGGGTAGGTTAATATTATCTAAATAAATAAGATATTCCCATACTTAAAACTGTATTATCTATTAATAACTACATACTTACAGTTCATTTTCATCAATATATTTCAAATATATTTTTTCTATGTTGTATTTTCTATTTTCTCTAGGAGTTACCAGGAAAATGCAAAGGAATTTACACAAACTTAACAAAAATTTCTTTACAATAAGAAGAACTTTTAACTAAACCATTTTAAAATCAAAAAGAAAGTAGAAGACTGACGCCCTTTAAAATGTTTAGTGCATGCCAGAAATAACTAGCACTTTCAAAAAATGTAAATTTGCGAATGAAATTTTTGTGCATTCATTTGTGAAGACTAATAAGTTAACTCCTATTTTTTCCAAAACTTTGACCCGGCTCAATAGAATTGAAAAGGGTAATGAGTAATATTCTATTTTATTTCTGTTTAGTACTTATACAAGTAGGTAGATCTAAATAACTCATTTTAGAAATGGAAAAGTGCAACTGCGAAGGTCTGCAATTTGGCATAGGTTATTTTATATTAATGTTTTATACTAAGTAATAAAATCGTTTAATATTCGTTCCACTTTAAAAGCGATGCGATACGGTTTAAATATGAAATTACAATATTATTCTCTCCGTTGCAATGGTAAAACAAGTTTATATCGGCTATTTGAAAGCTTTCAGTAGAAGGAATTTTTCAAAAAGCCAGCATTGTAAACTCTCGGCCATCAATTATCAATTTTGTACGATTGAGAAACTCGGGTTTGCATAACGAACAAAATGATTGGTCAGGATAAACTTTTTCTTATCAAACAATAAATCATCATGATCAAATATTTATGTAAAACTGCATACTAGGATGTAAAATATTAAAAATTAAAGATTTATTAAAGGAAGTAAATTAACATATTTCCAAATAATGATATTACTGAAAACCCCATGCGTTATTTAATTTAAGTACACAACAGAAACAATGTACTAACGTAAAGTAAATAACAGCTGTTTAGACTTTTTCGCTGCATCATAAATTTTTCAAACATGATGGTATTTCCACAGATATTTCCATCTTCTTATCAATTTGCTTTACTTACACTCACATTTTCATTACTATATATAAAGTGAGTTGAATGGAAGTAGAGCACATTACAGAAATATTTGGTTTCTACAACATTACGAAATTTTACAGTATACAAAAACAAACCAAGAAATGGCTTTTAAGTTAGTTTTCGCGATATTTTCTTGCCTTGTGGCCCATGTAAGTAATCAGAAAATCTATACTATTATTTTTACTTATTCAAATTATTTATTGGTATTTAGAATAATATATGTGAAGCTGGAAAAGCTTTTGGAGGAGTAGGTGGACCTGGTGGAGCTGGCGGCTTTGGCGGATTCGGTGGATATGCCAATATTCAACTGATTAATCAACAACGATGGAAATTAATAGCAGCCCAGACAGAATGCTCTAATGCTGTGAATACAACCAACACCACCATTCAAAACGACATTGCTGCTGCTCAAAACACTATCGACCAAGCGGTATTGGCTTCTCAGAACAAAGCTCAAGGGGTTCAAAATCAACAATGTCTGCAACAACACAGTGCTGCATTAGCTCAAGTTAATTCTGAATCCGTAAAATTATGCGACCAAGCTGCTGAGTTGCTCGCAATTGAAAATCAACAAGCTCAGCTTGCCACCTGTCATTCTAGTATAAGCGTTTGCTATGGCATGTGTCCAATGTGGGCTGCTCCAGACTGCATAACAAATTGTTTAAGCGGATCTGATACACAAATAGATACTCTTAGGACTAGTATTTTAGATGGTTGTACTAAAGCCAAAACTGATGCAGCACAATGTGTACAGCAAACAACCGCAGGAGCTCTTAGTGCTATAGCTGCAGCAGATAAAAATTTAAATTCATGTGCGTCACCAGCGGCCTAGAAGTGTAGGGGTTGTATTTATTTACTTTCCAATCTGTAACACACTAAACATTCAATAAATTACATTGTATTTAAATTGTGTGGTTTTTCTTTTTAAATAAACAACGCTCGAGTTCCTATTTTGTAAAGATTAATAAACGTTTAATTTTTTAATTAGTAGTTTTAATTTGAAAATATTTTATGTTGAAGTAATTTCACCTAAAAACGGAGCTCGGTGTTACTTCAGTACAACATTAAGATACCCCACTTAATGTTTCTTAATGTTTGCCAAATAGAAATCGACAGATGCTTTAATTTAAAAAATATTTTAAATTTAATATTAGGTATACAGATATTGAGGTTAGAATGTTGTTCAAATATATTTTACTGTATGCACTTTAGTTTTAATATAATGTATTTGATATAATAAGAATATTTCCTAGAAATATTAAAAAAATAAAATAAAAAATAGTTTTTCTTTAGCTTATTGTCATGAAGAAAAACCTTAATAAATATGAAAATAAAACTTTAACATTGGTTGAACATAATGCGTATGTTCATATTATGAAAAGCTCAACACAAAGTTATATCAATAAGATTCATATTAAATAAAAAAATAAAAAGTGACAATTGCCGCCAATTTATCAAATCCATTATCTGATTTAATTTTTGACCTCGTGATTAATATTATAAGTAAAAAATTGCTGAGCTGTATAATATTTACGTAATCTATATAATATAGTCTAAATTAGATATATTGTTTCAAAATGTATTTCCATGATGTAAATAGGCCAGATTTGATAGCAATTAGGGAAATTATAAAACTCACGATTTAACGTAGGAAATAAAATTGATTAAGTACAAATTATTAAAATAAAAATGAAATAAGCAGTTATTAGGTAAAAAACATGTCAACAAAATGTATTCATATTAATCATTTTACATGTAGTGGGAATATTAATTATGGTTTACACATTATAAGTAAATAAGAGGTTTACGTTTTTTCATGCAAACATAACCTAATTTTTTGGATTAATATTTCAATACAGGATTATAAAAATACACATGTTAGTCTTAAAGACTCAAGACGCAGTAAATAGCTATTTAAGAACGATTAGGATACAGTATCAGTTATTTAGTAGGACAGGTTTTCTATTGCACATATGTGGGCTACCGTAATAGGCATTTTTCAACGAACAAGCTGTGTGATTCAGTTGTATCATATGATGTTCTGACTTGGATTTACGTAATTAAGATATAATTAATATTTTTGCAACCCATTTGAGAGCTACGGTCGACGTTGATTTACAGCCTTATTTGTTGATCAAAGACACAAGTATCTTACATCATTTTGTTCGTAGTTTCATAGGCTACAATTCTATGTAATTAGAATGAAGAGATTTAATCATTTTTATTACTGTTTAAAATTACTGTCGTCGCTAGTCTCGAATTTTCATTTGTTTTTCAAAAAGGGTGTAAATGGGCCAGCAAAGAAGAACACTTTAGTGAGAGCATTTTTATAGACATAAAAGCACAGTTTCTCTAATTCAATTTTTTAAATAAAAGTTCAAATATTTCAAAGAAGATTATACTCACCAGTTAAAAATATTATTGAAACGACAAGAAAGACGGGAAGATATTTTTATTATTTCTTAATGGGTTTATTGGAGAGCTCGTATAAAAAATTTAATTCTGCTGCAGTGGTCTGGTAGCTTATTTGATAAAGCTTCCTCCTCCGGAAGCAGGACGAATTTTTTTTATAAATTTGCATTTATAATATGATTTAATTTTCCCCTTTTGTATAATGTAACGACTTTAATTCAACATATTACCACTAATTTGGCACTACCTAATTACCAACTAATCCAGAATTCTTTAATTCCACATGCCATATTTCTAAGTTAGCTTTAAACAACGTTAATATAGGAAAACATTAAAAAAACGATTAGTTTTAATTTAATTAATAAGAAATTAAGGGTTATCTTTGTTCTTATTAAAATTTTGCGAAACGGTTGTTAAAGGTACAACAAAAACTGATGTTGAAGAATGGTATGTTGAAGTTGCAATGAACATTGCAGGAACGTTACTTAGAACTTTTCGTACGAGCACGGTACCTAACAAGCGAACGATTAACGAGATTGTTATCCGTGCAAGCACGTAGAGTTCGTGTAAAAGTCGAGCATTGTACAACGTTTTATGGTACACTCACTCGTAAATATTTAATAAATAACTCTTTCATTTACTGAAGCAATACAGCACAACGCGTAAGATGAATGTTTTAAATAAATATGTATGTTGCTATGGTATTGATGATAAAGAGCCCGTAATAATTTTTACGGGCTACATAACGGAATAGCCCGTAAAAAGAGTTTTTAGCCCTATAGACAGAGCTCAATAAACAGGTATTTACGAGTCATTTAATTCAATTCTACGGGAAATAATCATTAGTAGAAAGAAATTTATTGTCTGTAGAATTTAATACATAATTCGATAAGGACAATTAAAATAATGTATTCTCATTTTATACTAGGAAAGTATCAGAAAAATTCTAATTTCCACCTAGCTGAAGTGGAAGCAAGAAAAATGGTCGATCAGGTGCTTCTTACGTCCCTAACAAGTGCAAGCACTTATTATTTACAATCTAAACTCGATTACAAAGTTATTTCAAAATTCCTAAAAGTTTCTTAAACTTTAAACGCTATATTATTTATATATGGCAACGCTTCATTTATTATAATTTTCTACATTTTTGTTGTTAACATATAATAATTTCAAAGAGATGTCTTTTGTAAAAATTAGTGAATGAGATTAATAATATAAAATTATTGTAAATAACCATTTAAATGTAAAAGAAATATGTTTAAAGCTACAAATTTTTTGTAGTCTCATAATAATTGAATCATGTTCACCTTGGCAACCATAATAAAATAAATATATAGCATTGTATATAAAAATGACCAAATAGCAAAAAAATGTTATGGGTGATTTTTAATAAATAAGCATTTCTTCTTGGTTCCTGGAATGAATAAGATTAAAGTATGTTGCTGGTGTGCCAATAATTAATTTAATAGAAATTTTAATACTTTTGGCTATATTTATGTGTTTGGAAAAGCATACAAGCATAAAAAACTTACAAAATTATAATTTAATTATAATTTGAAAAATATAAATTGAAATATAATATAAATATAAATATAATATAAATTCAAAATATAATTTGAAATGCTTCCACCTGCTGTGGTCACAAAGACTTACAATAAAGAACGCCTATAAAGTGAATATCTCTGAAAAAATAAAATCTGTCGGTACGTCTGACTCCATTTTGCCGGTTAGTTTCTTTTTTCTTCTAGAGTCTAGAGATTTCACATTAGGGGAGATGGTACAATTGGCAGTTTGGTATTAGATTTTGTAGTTACCTACCAATATGTCAACAGTTACGAAATTACATTTTTCTTTAAATGATATAAAGATATTGTAATAATATAAAAAGAGTCTAGTTTTTGTTCGGTAACATTCCTTAAACGCTTAGCTTTTTGAATATATATTTTTTTATTATAACAATTAGTCTTTTGAACATCTGCTAAAGTTTATGCTAGTTCACAGTTAAAACACAGAGCTTTACTGCATGTAGTTTATTTAAAAGAGATATTTTATACTCCTTGATTGAATAGCTTACAACTAATAAAATAATAAATTAACAGTTTAATAATTTAATATAATTTAATATATTACAAATTCACAAGTAAATTAGAAATATTGAATCATTTTAGGCCGAAGGTAATGCACATGCATTTAGACTATTATCTGCTGCAGCAATAGCTCTAAGAGCTCCTGAGGTTGCTCCCTGTATACATTGTGCTGCATCAGTTTTAGCTTTCGTACAACCATCCAAAATACTAGTCCTTAAAGCATCTATTTGTGTATCAGTTCCACTTAAGCAATTTGTCATGCAGTCTGGAGCAGCCCACATTGGACATGTGCTATAGCAAAGGCTTAGACTTGAGTGGCAAGCTCCAAATTGAGCTTGTTGACTTTGAATTGCAAGGAATTGAGCAGCTTGGTCGCATAGTTTGACGGACTCAGAATTAACTTGAGCTAATGCATCACTGTGTTGTTTCAAACATTCTTGATTTTGAACCCCTTGAGCTTTATTTTGAGAAGCCAAAACTGCCTGGTCAATAGTGTTTTGAGCGGCAGCAATGTCGTTTTGAATGGTAGTGTTGGTTGCATCCACAGCATTGGAGCATTCGGTCTGGGCTGCTACTAATTTAAATCGTTGTTGATTAACTAGTCCTATATTACCATATCCACCGTAGCCGCCAAAACCACCAACTCCAGCAGGTCCACCTACTCCTCCAAAGGCTTTTCCAGCTTCACAAATATTATCCTAAGTAGCGACAAAAAGATAGATTATAAAAATAATAATATATATTTTCTGTTTACTTACATGGACTAAGAGAGTGGAAAGCAACAAGAAAACTAACTTGAGAGCCATTTTTAAGTATACTGTAAAATTTTGTACTGTTGAAGAACCAAATATTTCTGTGATGTGATCTTACTTTCATTCAGCGTACTTTATATATAATTTGTGAAATGTAAATCTCAAATAAAATAAATTGATAAGAAGATAAATGGAAATAATTAGGGAAACCCATCATGCTTGAAAAATTTATGATGCCGCAAAAAAGTGTAAACCTCTGTTATTTACTTTACGTTGGTACATTGTCTCTGTTGTTTACTAAAATGAAACGACGCGTGGGGCTTTTGGTAAGATCGGTATTGTAGAATATGCTAATTCATTTCTTTTAATGTTTAATATTTAATAAATCACTATGACAAAATATGGTTTAATTATAGCTCATACATTCTGAAAACAATATTTTTAAATTTTTTTGTTTCTGAGGTATTTTTTTATGATAAAAAAAATGTAAGACAGTGGTTTTCTGAAAATTTTTTAAAGGTATGTACTTTTCTCACTTAGAACCCGCTTAGATTTTTGTTTGACAAATAATAATCAGAGTTTCTTCCTCCTAGAGAAAGCATTATCCCGCGAAAAACAACAAACTCTGCTTAATGAATGTAATAAGAGAAATGCTCGAGGTCAACGTAGAACTCGAGCATATCTTGGTAAGAAAATAAAAATCAAACTAAGGCAAGGAATAAAATTTCTTCAAAATAGAAATAAAAACTTAAACCATTATATTGCATACAACTAGACAGAAAAACAATTAGGCTGTTCACAGAAATATAGCAAAAAAGATAAAAAGGTATGAAACCCACAAACATTATGTTCTCAACGTTTTCTGGAGGAACAATAAGAAACAAGAAGGAACTTCAAAAATGATGTAAGTTGTACCCAAAACTTTTTTAAACGAAATAAGCATAAAATTCTGCTGCTGTAACACTACAACAAGATGAAAGAAAGATAAAAGTGTATCTCACTTTTTTTGTGAGGAATGAAATAAACTTAATAAAATTAATTAAGGCACTAAATTAATAAATCTATGCCAACGTACAAACTACACCGTTCCCCGGAACCTTTCTTATTTAGCTTCTTTACATTAGTTTTGGTTTTGTAAATTAACTTTTTACGCAATTTAATTGTTGAGAGAAGACTAATCAATACCAGGACCAGCATTTAACTTGTAATTGCAGTTTTCTGTTTGTTGCTATAGCACTGGCGTAGTGCATTGATTTTAGATAAAAATAAATTATAACAAAAAATAATAATATAACTAATAAACGTAATATTATTTAAAAATTAAAGTTACCACTTTGCCATCTTCACTACTGTCAGCTGAAATGCCAATCGGTTATAGCATCTATAGTTATAGACCTAACTCCATTCACTTTTTAGTGTTGTAATCATAGTTTAATTAAGAATAGTAAGGCGAATATATCAAATTTTGTTTATTGTTTCCAGCCTTATTTTGTGGAACTCCATAATCATGAAATAGATAAAGATTATTAAAAGTTTCACAGTTTTATTAAATTTACAACCTGACAATATTGTTTCGACAGCTATGCTGTCATTATCAAAGGTAATATAATTATAAACAAACACGTCGCTAAGGTAGATACAAAATAGGTAACTAGATAAAATAATAATAATAATCATAATTAAATATCTAACGCTTCCAGTAACGGAGAATTACTGAGCTCAAGTTGTTCATTCGTTAAAGGTACCCTGAGTTTCTGTTTGTATATCTCAAAGGCTTCTAAAATGTCTAATTTGCGTTTGTTATTACAAAAATGTAGGAATTTAATATTATTTTGAGGAGTCATTGTGTGATTTTGTTCTAAAAGGTGTTTGGCGTAATTCGATTTTTCAGGATGTTTATTTTTGTAATGACGTACGTGTTCTTTATATCTTATGTCAAAATTTCGAAGTGTTTGTCCAATATATACCGAACTACAAAAAGAACAATTTAAACGGTAAATGCCCGATTGCATGATATCATGTGTTCTGTCTTTAGCATTAAATAAAAATGAAAAAGTGTTAGTGTTGGTTTTAAATGTTATTTTATAATTGTTGGTTTTTCTTAGTATATGTGCAATTTTTTCTGATATTTTGCCAAAATATGGTATAGATATGTAATTTGTGTCTTCTGTTTGATTGTCAATGGGATATATTCTTTTGATAGCTAACCTATAATCTTTTTGTTTAATTAAAGTGTCAATCATGTTCGGATTATAATGATTTGCATGTGCTAGTTGTTTAATGGTTGATATCTCTTTGCTAAAATCTGATTTTGTTAGTGGAATAGTTAAAGCTCTGTGTACTAATGATCTGTAGGCTGCTATTTTATGTGTATTATGGTGACAAGATTCATTTGGTATTGTTATGTCTGTTTGTGTTGGTTTTCTGTATATGGAAAATTCAAATAGATTGTCTGCGTTAATCTTGATATTTAAGTCTAGAAAGTTTATAGCCCTGTTTTGTTCTGTTTCTAGTGTAAATTTTATATTATGGTGGATACTGTTTATAAGAATTAAAAATTCATTGATAACCTCAAAAGAACTGTCAAAACAAGCTAAAATGTCATCAACATGACGAAACCAGAAGATAATGTGTTTAGAGAGGTTTAATTCAAATATTCGATCTTCAAACTTGTCCATAAATATGTTAGCTAATAGAGGACTTAGAGAATTACCCATACGTAAACCATCTTTTTGTAAATAAATTATGTTATTAAAAGTGAAATAATTTTGACTTATAAAAAGGTCAAATAATTGAATTAACTCTAACCTTTTAACTAATTCTATATTACTATTGATCAAGAAACTATCTAATAAAGGAATACATTCTTGTGGGGGTATTCTGGAGAACATGTTGCAAATATCAAAACTAACAAGTTTTGAATGTGGTCGAAGATGTATGTTTTGCAGTTTATCTACTAATTCTAATGAATTTCTAACAGAGTATTTCGATTTGTAACCTATTTGTAAGATTATTTTAATAATCTTTATTTATTTCATGAATATATCAAACATTACTTATTTTGTGATACACGTGAAATTATCTACAGGTAAGCATACATTATAAGTAGCTGAATGTCATTAACCCGACACGAAAAAAAAACGATTTTTTAAGTGTCAATTAAAACCCGATATTTTTACGAAATCCTCTGTATTTTGGCGACACTTCTTATTTTCAAAATATTTTCATAAGTTTACTCTACCAATTGACAAGTAGAATTGACCAACCTAGAAATTATTGTTGTACAACTTGAAAGATTGATTTAGATCCTTCATTACATGGAAGTGGATGCAATGAAACTGCAAGTACATAAGTAACTATCCCCAGACTAACGAAAATTATCCAAAAGTGATGGAAGCACTTAAGAGAAGATATGGCAATGAAGATCTATCCGCTTTACGTACATTTATGAACAGTAGCTCGCAAGAATCTTACATACTGAAGTTAACAACAACTGAGCTAATTGAAACTGGTGGCAGTAGGAGTTGTTACACATTCTCTTTTCGGTGAAAACCAAACTGATGTAGTCCGTCATTAAAAGTACAATTTAATTTCTTACCAGATAGAGACTACATTTGTATCCTCAACCTTCCGAAAATCAATATAAAATGTACAATTTAGTTCCGCGAATATGTGCGAACATTATCAGAAATGTTGGGGAGATGAAAGCCCTTTAATTGAAATTCAAGTTCTAGTTCTAATACTTCTTTTACTCTCGGCGCTGTGTTGCAGTTTTATCTAAGAAATGTGATGACCTATGATCAGGAAATTGTTTAAAGGTTATTGCAGACAGTTCAGGATATACAATTCAAGAATATCAAAGATTCTGTACAAAAACAACAGCATTATTAGCAGAGGCGACGATTAACATTAGAATATGGATGTCGACGGGATGGAAGTCTTAAAACTCACATATTTCCAGTAGTTGGTATTTTTTGGGATCGCGTACAAGATGAACTTTCCACTGATGTGACAAAGAGTTCCTGAAGTAATTAAAAAAAGAACGTCGCTGTCTGCAGCTCAGAAGATTTTCGATACGAGCAGAATGCGTGTTCAGCTGTAGTTCCAGTAAAGATTATTCTGCAAAAAAATTGAATAAGCAAAATAAAGTGGGAAGAACCATAACCACTAGAAGAACTAATTTTTTTGTAAATGGGTTGATCAAATTGAAGATTAATCCAGAATTCCAATGTTGTAATTAGTTTTATTATTTGAGAGTCCAGAATAGCAGTAATGATTTAGTACAGTCTGTCATGTAAAGACACATGAAGTCACATTTCCAAGACTGGAACCATTGGGATGTTTGATTAGAAACAGGCTAGCATCACCTATAAAAAAAGACATTGGAAATAGAGTAAATTTCAGTAATTCTTTGGTCAGATTCTACCACTGCACTAACGTATATAGGCAGAAACCATCAGTCGGAAACGTACAGTTGCGATCATTCTCTAAGGAACGATCGAAAAATCATAACCGAAGATTTTTCAGTTTTTTGTACAATGTAAATGTAAGATTATTATATGGTATTCAAAAATATTTTATTTTTGAATATTATAATTGCCCAGTTCATAAATTAGGTCGAATTACAGCGTACATTGTACAAGAAAAACTGAAAAACCGGCGATCACTATTTTTTCATCGTTCCTTAGCGAATGATTGCAACTGTACATGGGAAATAGAGTAGAATAAATCCGAAATTTAACTAACTCTGATAAAAAATGAAGACATGTTCCAGGTTACTTGAACTCAGCAGCTTAACTTCTGAGTACTTCCAGGGGCTGTTTAGCTTCTCAATTTGTACAAAGCGAAGAGTGGGAGGGTCCTCGGTGGCTGAAAGTATTTGCAGAAAACTGGCCGTGTATACGAGAAGAAGCATCAAAAGAACTTGTCTTTGCTGAAAATCGAAAACGTAACATGGTGGGAGTAAGTACTTCAATCAGCATGAATCTGTTAGAATAGATCACTGAATGGACCAGTCAGTCAATTAGAAGTCAGAAAACAGTAAACTTAAATCAAGCATAAGTAATCGTGTTCACTGTAAATGATATTCAGCTAAATCTATTGTAAGTATCTATCTATCTATTTCCATTACCAATACAGTGGGTGCAAGATGCTAGAATTTGTGAAATAGTGGAGATGATTTGGATAGGTTCCTGTTCTTAAAGAATAGGAAGAAAGCGTATGTGGTCATCTCCATTTGTGCAGTTTTCTAATCAGTACAGTTGGAATTGGTTACATTACTCAGTACGTTTACTTTGATTCATGAAGAAAAGAACTGCATAAAAAGGAACAGTAACTAACTGAAGAGTCATCTTCAGTGACTGGAACAAATCTACATGGTGTTAGCAATCTCTTTAAGTCACTGGATTGGATAACTATCAATAATGTGGCGCCTATCCACTGAAAGTTTACTGTAGTGGTGGAGAGACTGTCTGGAGAGACACATCAGATCTACGAAATAATTAATGAGAAGAGCAATTGGGAAAGCTAGTCTCAACAAGAATAATTTAACGAAGGTTTTTGATTGTTCGGTTAGCTTCAATTGTTAAGGGTTGAGAAACAGATAAATTAAATAAAATTGTTGAATAAAAATTTAAACAGTTTCTAATCGAACAAGCATGTGACTCACATCGAGCTCAAATAACATAATGTAACGGGAGAGAAAAGGAACGAACCTCTTTTCGAGCGACAGGTGGTGTGTTCTGCCGCCTTCGAGAAAATGACGCATCGTACAAGCATGTAAATTAGACGTGGTTTATTCTAGCATTTTCTAAGAATACATAGAAGGTTCCAGCGATTTCTGGTGCGTTTATATGAAGATATAAAAGCGGATGGCGGATAAAAGAGGGTCAGTCAACAGCAAGTCATTAACTGTGTATTACAAAATAAATAGTGAATATAAATGTTGTATTAGAAATTCATAGTCTGTAAATAATAGTTTTTAATGGTTTTTAATCATAGCGTTAATTTATAGTGTATTCATTAGTGTATAGGAATAAATATTTGTTTGTGAATAGACGATTTAAACAGCACTTGTATTATTATTTTTAGAAAGAACGTTACAGTGGTGTTACAGGTGTGAGGTTTTAAAATAAATAAAATCGCGTAATAATTAAATAAAGTGCTGTGAGATAAAATTTTTAGTGTTAAAAATAATTTCAACAAACAATTAAGATGGCGATGAAATTGTTGAAAGATCTGAAAGTAATAGACTTGAAACATGAACTGGAAGAACGAGATTTGGAAACAACTGGCCTTAAAAACGTGTTAATAAATCGGCTAAAAGAATGGCTTATAGAACAGCAAGAAGATCCTGAAAGTTTCCTCTTCGAAATACCTGGACCCGCAATTGATACTAGTTTGTTGTTAAGTAAAATGGAAGAAAGTTCTAGAAAAGCCGAAGAAAATTCTAGAAAGTCCGAAGAAAATGTTAGAATGCTAAAAGAAGAACTACTGGAAAAGTCCGAAGAGAATTCTAGAATTTTAAAACAAGAATTACTTGAAAATACTAAAGCACTGGAAGAAAATGTTAAAATGATGAAGATTGGCATTGGAAGTGAAGAACGTGATCATGAGGTGCTGGTAGCCGATATCACTGATGACTTCATCTTGGGAATGGACCTCCTGAGAAAATTTGGTTTTACGTTGGATTTGAAAGAGGGTGTTTTGAAGGTCGGTAACGAAGAACTTCCGTTGCACCCACGAGAAGATCCGGTTGTAAGGGTTTTGCTGACTGAAGATGTGATATTGCCGGGTCAAAGCGAGATGGTTGTCGAGGCGGGTTTGGATGGAGATCTTCGGGTAGGATGTGTGCGAATGATGGAGCCTGTTTGTGATAAGAAGATCCATAGTGGCATACTGGTGGGAAAAGCGCTGATCAAGGTTGGAAAGAGAGTACCGGTGAGAATTATGAACGTTAATGTGGATCCGGTGACATTGAAGAAGAGTACCCTTGTGGGACAGTGTGTGCCAGTATTCCGAGTAGCCAGGTGTATGGCTGATGTTCCAAAACCAGTGCCCAAAGACCATGGTGGAAAATTAGTGGGTATGGTTACTAGTTCGTGCGAAGACCTTAACAGAACGGAAGTGAAAGAGGTACAGGGTTTGGTTCACCGATACCAAGATATCTTCGCTCTTGACGATAGCCAGAAGGGACGGACAAATATAGTAAAACATAAAATCAATACAGGCAACTCTATGCCTGTCCGTCAGCAGCCGAGGCGTCTACCTCTAGCAAGGCGAGCAGAAGCCGAAAAGATTATTACTGATATGGAAGAACAAGGGGTCATCGAGCCATCCAGCAGTCCATGGGCATCACCGGTGGTCCTGGTCAGTAAGAAGGACGGGTCAACGAGATTTTGTGTGGACTATCGGCAGCTTAATGACGTGACCAAGAAAGACAGCTATCCCTTACCACGCATCGACGACACGTTAGATACCCTGTCTGGTTCGCGATGGTTTTCGACTTTGGACTTGAAGAGTGGTTATTGGCAAGTTGAAATGGAACCTGAAGACCGGGAGAAGACCGCGTTCACTATTGGTTCTGGACTATGGCAGTTTACAGTTATGCCTTTTGGTCTATGTAACGCTCCGGCCACCTTTGAGCGTCTAATGGAGACCATCCTGAGAGGGTTGTCGTGGAAGACCTGCCTGGTATACCTAGATGATGTGATTGTAGTCGGAAAATCATTCAACGAACATTTGAAAAATCTAGAGGAAGTGTTCCGAAGACTACGTGGAGCCAATCTGAAACTGAGTCCGAAAAAGTGCCACATATTCAGAAAGGAAGTGAAATATCTCGGGCACGTCGTATCACAAAATGGAGTGGCAGCCGACCCCGATAAGATTCGTGCTGTTCAAGAGTGGCCAACACCGAAAGATAAACACCAAGTTCGTAGTTTTCTTGGGTTATGTACCTACTATAGGCGTTTCGTTCCTGGGTTTGCCAATATAGCGAAGCCTCTGACAAGGCTAACTGAAGATGGACGCGAGTATGTTTGGAGCGGAGAGTGTGAAACAGCTTTCCAACAGCTGAAGCGTGCCCTGACAACCGCACCAATATTGAGTTATCCACGGACAGAAGGGAAATTCATACTTGACACAGATGCAAGTAATCTGGCCATTGGGGGTGTACTTTCTCAGATACAGGATGGACAAGAAAAGGTCATCGGCTATTTTAGTAAGGTTTTGTCTAAAGCCGAAAGGAATTATTGTGTGACCAGAAAAGAACTATTGGCCGTCGTGAAGTCCGTTGAGCACTTTTACAAATACTTGTACGGACGGAAGTTTTTATTGAGGACGGACCATGCAGCGTTGAAATGGCTTCTACAATTCCGTAATCCTGAAGGCCAGGTCGCAAGGTGGATCGAACGATTACAAGGATACGACTTTGACACCGAACATCGAGCGGGCACTAGTCATCGAAATGCCGATGCTCTTTCAAGAAGACCCTGTCCAACGGATTGCCGTCATTGCTCTCGTTTGGAAGAGAGGGTTTGCCAAGTATTAAGGACTACCATCGTCAACGACAATTGGTTGCCGGAAGAATTGCAACGACAGCAGGAGGCTGATCCCGAACTAAAAATGGTACTGGAATGGAAGCGCGTGGGAGAAAGGCCTGCCTGGGAGGCCGTCAGCCCTTTCAACAGAACGCTCAAAGCATATTGGGCCCAATGGGAGTCCTTGAAGGTGGAAGACGATCTCCTGAAGCGAGTACTGGAGAGTGAAGATGGCACCACCATTAGGTCTCAGTTCGTGGTTCCAAGAAGCCGAGTGGCTACAGTATTGCGACATCTCCATGACGGTGCCTCCGGAGGACACTTCGGTGTGAAAAAGACCTTGGAGAAAGTTAGGGAGCGTTTTTATTGGGTCAACTGTAAAGAAGACGTGAAGGAGTGGTGCCGGAAATGTGAACTATGTGCCACTGGCAACGGACCCTTGGGGAAACGAAGAGCACCCATGAGGCAGTACAATGTGGGTAGTCCTCTGGAGAGAATAGCTATAGACATTGCCGGACCATTTCCCGAAACTGACGATGGGAATAAATACATCTTAGTGGCAATGGACTATTTTACCAAATGGCCAGAAGCATATGCCCTACCAAACCAGGAAGCTGCGACTGTTGCTGACATACTAGTCAAAGAGTTCTTCAGTCGTTTCGGAGTGCCCATGGAGCTGCATTCGGATCAAGGCCGTAATTTCGAGTCTGTACTCTTTGGAGAAGTCTGTCGATTGTTGGGCATTCGCAAGACTCGGACCACACCGTTACATCCGCAGTCCGATGGAATGGTAGAACGCATGAATCGGACAATGGGCAAATATTTGGCCAAGGTCGTCTCCGATCATCAACGAGACTGGGACCAATACCTGCATCTGTTCCTGATGGCTTATCGTGCATCGGTCCACGAAACAACCGGTCAGTCACCAGCGTCTGTAATGTTTGGACGCGAGTTACGGTTACCGTGTGATCTGGAATTTGGGTCTCCACCTATAGAGCAGGAGGTAGCTGGAAATGATTATGTCATCAACTTAAAGAAGAAGTTGGAGGATATTCACGACCGAACCCGAAATAATAGTCGAATCGCGAGTGACCGGATGAAGGCTACGTACGATGTGAGAGCCCAAGAAGGAGGGTTTCAACCTGGAGAGCTTGTCTGGTTATACAACCCGCAAAGGCGTCGTGGCTATTCTCCAAAGTTACAGCGAAATTGGGAGGGTCCATACCAGGTGAAGAAACGAATAAATGACTTGATTTATCGCATCCAGAAATTGCCAAGGGGGAAACCAAAGGTGGTACACTCCAATCGTCTGGCGCATTGTGAGGGAAATAATGACGCAGTCCCGGATCGGAAAGATGAGGCCGAGGTGGCTATCAAAATCGTAAGGCCTGAAGATGATCAGCCAACCTTTAGAGAATTTATGGCTGCGTTCTCTGGAACTAGAAAAGCGCGATTCGGAGTCACGACTGAGATGCAACAAGATCTCTTCCGGGTCCCTGGTGATTATTCCATTGCCCACTGTGTCTCCGCGGATCTCCGTATGTCCAGGGGGATCGCAGTAGTGTTTAGAAATAAATTTGGACGGCTGAATGAACTTCGAGAACAAAATCCCTCTGTTGGTAAATCCTTACGCTTGCCTGATCATGACCGATCCATTTACTACTTGGTAACCAAGCAGTTTTACTACCAGAAACCGAGTTACGCCGACTTGTGGAGGGCACTATGGAATTTGAGAATCGAGTTGCTTACCAGGGGAATTAACAAATTGGCAGTTCCCAAACTCGGCTGTGGGCGAGACCAGCTGGATTGGAGAATCGTTAGAAACATGCTGGAAGTTGTCTTTAGAGGTACGGACGTCAAGATCTTCGTCTGCAGTTTTGACCCACAGCCCGCATTAAGGCCAACGAAGAGTGTAGACTGTTATTTCTACCGTAATGGAACGTGTAGTCGAGGTGAAGACTGTCGATATCGTCATGACCCGTTCTACAGGAACCAGAGCATAAAACCTGTTCTGGGACAGAACAGACTTGAAGAGGGGGGCAGTGTAACGGGAGAGAAAAGGAACGAACCTCTTTTCGAGCGACAGGTGGTGTGTTCTGCCGCCTTCGAGAAAATGACGCATCGTACAAGCATGTAAATTAGACGTGGTTTATTCTAGCATTTTCTAAGAATACATAGAAGGTTCCAGCGATTTCTGGTGCGTTTATATGAAGATATAAAAGCGGATGGCGGATAAAAGAGGGTCAGTCAACAGCAAGTCATTAACTGTGTATTACAAAATAAATAGTGAATATAAATGTTGTATTAGAAATTCATAGTCTGTAAATAATAGTTTTTAATGGTTTTTAATCATAGCGTTAATTTATAGTGTATTCATTAGTGTATAGGAATAAATATTTGTTTGTGAATAGACGATTTAAACAGCACTTGTATTATTATTTTTAGAAAGAACGTTACAATAATAAGAAAGTAATAAAAAATTAAATAAAATGAAATTTTATAAAATTTAATAAAAAACGCTAATGTTTAAAGTTCTTAATAAAAGTAATAACGATAAAAAGCTTTGTATTGCTTTATTCGACTTGTATTATTTATTAGAAATTTTAAATACATTACGTTGGGTGATCACAGACCGTTTTGGGTGGACCTCGTTAGGCAGTTCGAAGCTTTCCGGTAGAAGTTACGGGTAAACCATATTCACCCAAAACGAGCTCTTTATGTTTGTTATTAACCAATCAGAAATAAATTAAGTGCACTTACTTCAATGAAAATTGTTGACGAGAACAAACACTGTCTTCATGTTATCCGTAGTTGCACGCCTTGAAAGAAACCAATTGTCAAATATGTTATCGGTGTCAGCTGAGTGCATTGAGTTTATCAAATTCAAGATCTTTGGTTAGTTTAAAATAATGAAAATTCCGTGGAGAAACAATAGTAATATTTTCTTGTTCCAGATAAGTAAATCTTGAAACCAATTTAAACCTTTTTTGTTACAACAATAATGAGCTGATAGCCGTTCTTTTATTTATCATAATTCTGGAGTTAACGAACGTGTTTTACATCTGCTTGAATATCTTCAGTAAATTGATTTTTCCTTCAGACGTACTTATACACTGTTGAAAAAACAAAAGAAAATTTTATAAAAAACAAGCAAAATCTCAACAGAATCCAACGTGCGTGACATAATATTAATTTCACAATAATAAAAATTACTAAATTTGTTAATTCTAAATTCATTGAAATGTAGCCCATAAATTTACAAACAAAATGACATAAGATACTTGTATCTTAAATTGGCTAATAAGCTTGTACGTCTACGTCAACGATAGCTGTCAAATGAATTGCAAATACGTTAATTAAAAGTTAATTTCACCAACTCCAAACCATAAGTTGTTATTTATGGTACAGCTACACTACGCCAAAGGAACCGCGTTCCTAAATAAATTTACATCATGAACAGATTAGTACTGCACAAAGCAAAACTTAACAATATGTAGTATGGACAATGCTACGTTTTAATAGCGTAACTTTGATTCAGATGTTTATGCCTGTAAACACATTAAAGTAGAAAAATCTTAAACAGTTCTTGTTCTTTGTACAATAATGCTGCCAACTGTAATGGAATATTGAACAATAATAAATTGAATAAACTATTTTTTAAGTAACGATCGGGTCGTTTACACAAAGAAAAAACTTTAAGTTAATCAACTTTTAAAATCAAGTAAGTTAATTCTAATTATAAATCGTTGAATAAAAACCCTTTATCCTATCCTAAAATATCCTATATGTATTTACGTAATTAGTTCTATAATGTCGTGTTCATGTGTTGGTTGTTTAAGCCTAACATGTCTAATTTAAGAATCCTATAGTAAAATATTAATTCAAAAAGTTAGGTTTGCATGGTAAATCGGTAACTTTCTTATTTTGCAATATTCTGCTAATTTTAAAAATAATATTGCACGTAAAATGATTACAATAGCTAAACTAACTTCTTTGTCATGTTTCGTTAATTTTGTAAGTTTTTTCCTTATACAATTTGTACTCTGTTTCAAACATACTATCACTAGTGGAGTTCAAGATATTGTAATCTAACCGGCGATTAGTCTTTACAAAGAAGATTTGCAGTTATTAATAGGGACGATTAATTTTGGAAGATTTATTTTCATTTACATTTCTACCTTTAAATTTGTGTATGTTGAACTCTTTATAAATTTATTTATAATACTACGTAAGACAGCTTATAATGGCAATAGTTAAAAATTTAAAGTGCTACACTAGTTAGTGCACAGTAATATATGACTAAATAATACTAAAGATGACTTGTGTAGTATTGTCACGTGGGGTTTTCGTGACTGAGGGTTGTAGTCAGACGTAGAAATAGAAAGTAAACACAGACCACAATTAATCGTATCCTAAACAGCAAATTATAAAACATTGGGTTTACAAATATAAGTGTGAAGACGCATACGTCCTCCTAAAACTAACACAAACATGAGGGTGATCGGAACCACCCTGTACTAGCACTAGGTCCTACAACTAAGCTCTAGGAAACCCGGTAATCAATGCCCCTGGGCACCAGATTCTGGGTTCCTAGAATACTACAACTAAGCACATTAGGGAGTCAAATAATCGGTACCCCTGGGTACTAGATTCTAGACCCCTAAAACTAAGCGTAGGGGAAACAGGTAATCAGTGCCCCTAGACACCAGATTTTAGTATCCCTCAATAAATAATAAAAAGATACTTACCAGCTTGCTTCAGGAAGTTGTCGTGTTGGACTCATTTTTCCGACTGAATATTAGGCTCAAAGCAAGCTGGTTATATACTGTATCCTCATGAATATTGCGGAAGCCTTGTAGTGGTCAGACCTACAGTCAACCAAAATTATCCTTTGATAATTAAGCTGTAGCAAGTCATTTAGCCACAAAACAATTTTCATAATAATCAATTTACCTAGTTCTGTTATTACATACAAGTTCAGGCAAAATATGTAATTTATTTTAAAAATAACAACTGTTTGCTTCAATATAAAATGTTGGGGGTGTTTATTACAGTTTCTTTGGGGTTGGTAACTTGATTTTATGTTTAGGGTTGGTTATTACAGATTCTTTAATGTTGGTAGTTTGTGTTGCTAGGGGGTAGTTAACGAAGGTTTTTTTGTTTTGGATAGAGTAGGAGGATGATGAATTGTAAACAGGTAGGAAGGTTCATATTGGCTTGGTTTAAAAAAAATAAGATAAATTCATGTAAGTTCCTTTGTGTTTATTTAATTTATGTCGATTCTAGTTGTGTGATGTAATTTTTATATTATTTAATTAATCTAAAACCCAAATCTCTCATTTGAATCTATAGCTATGTCAAAATCTATATGGCAACTAAATTTAAGATTCCTTGGATACGTTTTAATAATTTATAAATTTGACTGTTTGAAGTATAAGTATTACTAGAAAATAAGGTTTTATTAACGTATGTAGTATCCTTACAACTAATTATTGCTAGCTGGAAGTATTATTCGTGCATTTAAACCTGACTACAATTATTATGTGTTTCACTGTCAGTATTTTGATTTGGTTGATTCCTAACCTAACTAAATAGTTTTACCTTGTGACTAAAAGAATGAAGGGATAATCTTTTGGTCCGGAACAAGAGGTTAGACTTATTATTGTTTAAGAGTATATTAATCTTCACGGTGGTAATAAAACCCATGATAGGCCGTGTAAGAGAAAAACTTTATTTTTATTATTATTTATTATTATTTAAGAGAGGAAGGCTCCACGGTGGCTTACTAAGTCCATTTGATAGGCCGTGTTGTAGAACCGTCAAAAGATTGCATGCGATGAGGCTCCACGGTGGCTTAAGTCCATTTGATAGGTCGTGTCGTAGAACCCTCAAACTGTTTTGTTTTGCATATTTATGTATATTATTTATATGTGCTATGTTATTATTTTTCAGTGCTTATAACACACTCTCACTTATCTAGATATGAGCTTTCCCTGTTGCTGACAGAAAACCAATGTCTTGCTAAAGACGTTCTCTGATATTTCTTATTATGCATATATGTATCGTCACAAAGTAATTGTTGCTATGTCAAATATGATCTTAATAATTATTATTCAGTAGTCTTGTGTATTTATTGTAATCTGGCACGTTTACCCTTCCTAGTTTATTTGAAACAATTATGATTGACTAAATTTCACTTACTTTTGATGTTTTATGTCCTTGAGAGATTTGCGTTTGACTATTTATAAATACCTGGTATATAATCACACAACTGTATCAACTGATAAACTGATTTATTGATCTGTATTGTTTATTGTAACCTAACTAAATAATTATCAACTCACCTATTGAACTTGCAGCGTGTACGTATTTAAGCTGGGCTAGCATATAGTTTCAAGGAGGTTTTTAGAGAACTAGCCATTTATTTGTATCAGTTTAAATACGTCCTTCCTCGCTCAAGAATAAGAATAAATTAATAAAATAATACAATCATATTTAATTGTCCGTTTATTTGTGTTCTTTTTATTTATGTTTTTCTCTCTTTCTCCGCCCTTATGAAGTAAGTCAATCGTTATCAACCTTAGTCACATGTTATAAAAAATAATCACAACGTAGGATATAGTTTGTTAAATATCCATTTTGTTCTTTTGTTATATTTATCATTATAAAGTTTGTCATTTGTAAGGTTGGTAATACTGTGTCAATTTCCGTTTTGTTAAATATTTGAATTTTGCGCGGGTAGAGTAATTTAGGCCGTGATCGTCTAGTGGGTTGGGACCTCGGCTCACTACAGCCTTATTATATAAATGAATATATTACGGATAATGAGATGAATATATAAATGCATAATGAGATGCAAATATAAATGCATACTGTATAAATAAATATATTATTTCCAATGATATGCAGACTGTATAAATTACTTCTAATGAGATGCATACGCGTGCATGCGCATGGGTAGCCGCTGCATAGAGACTGTAACCTTGATAATATTTGCACTAAACGAAACGTAAGTTGAGAAATTATAAAAGTATTCAATTTGAAATAATTCCGTTTGTGACAGTATACTTACCTTTTGTAATGCCTACTTTACCTTTATGTAAACGGAATATAACCTACAATAGCAGGATTCATATGGCTGATATTGTGATTATCACTAAACAACTGCTTTAAATGTTTTAATTCTTTTATAATTTCTTCATCAATCTCTTGTAAATAGTTGTGACTTAAGACCAATTTTCCCAAGTCTTTTAATTGCAGAAGACTCGCACCTAGAATTTTAAGTCCGTTATATCCCAAATCAAGTGTGGTTAACTTTTTTGTGATATGAAAAGCATCTGAATCTATATGATCTAATCTATTCTCTGACAAATCTAAATCAATCAGGCTTTCCAATTTTCCCAATGAGCTTCCTTCTAGTTTTACAATCTCATTGTTTCCAAGTCCGAGTGCTCGCAGAGATTCAAGGTCTTCAAACATTTCTCCATTTATTTTTATTAATTTATTGTCACATACATTTAAATTACTTAAAACTTTTATATTAGAAAAGGCATCTTTCTCTATCATTTCTATTTTATTTCTACTTAAATTAAGGGTTTTTAAAGAGTTTAAATGATAAAAGATATTATAAATGATACATTTTATTTTGTTTCCATTTAAATTTAACAGTTTTAAAGATTCTAAACCGAGACACCAGTCATTTTCAAGTGCTTCAATGTTCGACTCGTTTAAGTCACGGTTAACTAGAGTGAAAAAACCTTTAAATATGCCTGAATATAAGCAAGAAAAATTGTTTTCTTCGAGATGTAAATAAGATAATTTATTTGGACCAACCTCAACTTCGTTTATTAAATTTTTTATATGATTTGCTTGCAAAAAAAGGTTTTGAAGAGACGGGAGGTTTCCAAAGACATCCAATTGTAATTCTTCAATATTAGTGTGATCAATTTGAATAATTTCATCTTTATCTAAATTACTAAAGGTATTTTGTTCAAGAGCCGTCAGACGATTGTACTGCAAAAGGAGTACTCGAGGAGATTTCAAGTGATCTAAAGCGCCCCCTTGGATGTTGTTGATCTGATTATTCTTTAAAGCTAACTAGTCTAATTTTTGTAAATTTTGAAACGTAATACTACTATTAAGACACTGTAATTTATTTATGTCTAAATTAAGTTGCACGAGAGTTTGTAGGTTTTTAAAATTGCTAGTTTTTAAATCAACAATTTTGTTGTTACTTAATTGTAAATAAGAAAGGCTATTATTTTGACTAAAGGCTTCTTCATTTAAATCTTCTAAATGATTATTACTTAAATCTAATCTATTCAAAACGAATAAATCTTTAAAACGGTCATTTGGTAAACCTTTAACTTTATTTCTAAACAAAGTTATTTTCTGAACTTTTTGTACATCTTGAAATACTCCATTTTCTATTTCCACGATATTGTTTTCGTGCAAATCTACCTCTTCAAGTTGATTTAGCCCATTGAAAAATCCAGATTCTAATTTTTGAATATCGCAATGGTTTATGGTTAATTTTCTTAAATTATTTAAATCTTCAAATAATCCTACATTTATTCTTTTGAAATTTTTGTTGTAGCGTATATAGAGTCATGTTAAACTATTAAAACCTTCAAAAATACCTTCAGAAAAGTTTACACAGTTGCAAATAATATACAGATGATCAAGTTGTTGAAATGGTTTTAGCAACTCCCTACTGAAGGCTTCTTTCGTTTCTGATTTTATTATAAGGTTATTTCTGATTTTAATACTTTTAATGTTGCTTGTTGGCAACGACACATCCGTTCTATCCAGTTTATTTAATTTATCTCTAGGATCACCACCATAGAATGCTAGAATTTTAATTATTTTCAAATCAAACGCAGTGTTATAATAATGCCAAGAAGATATTTAATGCATTTTAAACTGATTCAATCTACAAAGTTGAAATATTAGTAAATATATACTTTCTTGAGTTATTGGAAATTTGTTTAAATTTAAATTAAGACTTAACTCGAATTCCTTCAACAAATATAGCGGTGTCGCTTTTAACCTTTTAATAAAGTTTGCCAACAAAGTGTGCTTTGAAATAACTTTGAAGTAATTATTACTACAACAATATAATAATTATGCTATAATTGATTTGCTACACTAGTTTTCAGGTTTCAGGTATTAGTATATTATCAATTGAGTAAAAAAAGTGAGATTAATTACTAACCTATACTAATTTTTTGTGAAAATGTAAATGACTTATTAAAGTTGTTGCAACTTCAAAGTCAAATTATGCTTGTAGCAGTAACTTGCCCGAAGCTACTTTAAAGATTTTAAAACTTTAAAGTAGTACTGAAAGTTCCTACCACTTGTCTGAAATAATTACTTAACCCTTTAGAGTAACGGAACCTTACAGTAGTATTGAAAGTAAAACTTACGTTTTTACTACCCACGAGAATCACTTTAAAGTGATTTTTCGTAAATTACTTCATCTGCATATATATTTGTAAAATGTTGGAGGCCATTAATCAATTTGCAATTTATTAAGTTTGTTAATATAGATGTTTTACTATATAACTTTGAATAAAAATAACAGATTGGTGCTAGATTGTGCCTTAGGAACAATATAAAAATGGTTTCTATTATGTGTGTCAACTTAAAAGTATCTTTGTCATATTTTATTAAAGACATTTTTTATTAAAAAATATATGTAAAGAATGCGCGTTGTTATTTTTATCATCATCACATTTAACAGAAAAGGGTTCCAATGGTTTATAATTTTGGTATATTGGAATGACAAAATAATGAAACATTTTGTCGCTCTTTGTATTATTAAGTACGTATTACAAATAAAATAGTAATCCATTTTGTGAAATAATCGCAGTATTAGTATAGAAAATGATAGAATGTTACAAGAGTAAGAGAGAGAAGAAGTTCCACGAAAGTAGCAATTACTATGCCGCCACATTCCCGCTACGTAGCTAAAGTAATCGAAACGTAGCTGGACAAGTTCTAGAGAGGTTCCTGCAACGTGTCTGCTACCCAAAAATTGTCCCCATTTTGGTTCCAGGCACTTAATAAAACTGTAGCAATTACGTGGTTGTGACTAGTGACAAAAAAATTGTACAGATCTTAATCCTCCATAGCACTACCACTAAGAAATTTAAAACTTATCTCCATAGAAACTACTCAACAACAAATGAAGTATGCAGAAAAACGTTTATATTACAAGTTCAAGCAAATAAAACTGACGCTTCACTTTACTCTGAAATTGCTTTCAGGTTAGTAATAATTCAAGTTAATCTACTTATTCGAATATTCATTCATAAAACAGAAAACATCTAGTAGTAACTCATGATTAACTACGTGTCTAGCATAATTTAAATTGGTTGTAATACGAAATTGCCTAGACTAATCTATCATTAAAGAAAAATCTGCCACTAAACATGCCAAGTGATTGTAATCTCATATATAAATCTAGTAAATATGTTATTAAACTGACATAATTGATCTAAATTCTAGGTTTTTAAATATCGTAATTGAGTAAACCTTTTTTTCTATCTTAATGTAATAACAATCAAAAGGGAATGTTACATAAGAAGCAATAATTTAAAATTGTTATTAGGAAAATGTCCATTAAAAATCAATTTCAGCAAAAGTTAATTTAAAAAAGGATAATTCTGTTATTAGCAATCTTTAAACACTAGTATATTTTGCTCAACATAAAGAATAAATTTAATTTTTATTATGCCCCCAAAATAAAATGGTGTAAGTTATCAAAATCACGTTTCTTTTGCGAGCATTGACCTATCAAGATTAAAAGGATTGATCTGCTATCGGTGATCTAACTTATGAAATTGCTTTTTTTTGTGTAAGTACAATATTATGGGTAATTAATATAAATAATGGATTCCTGTTATAATTTCTATACAAGGTAGTATATAATTAAGAAAGCTTAAAATTTATTAAATTAATTAGAAACTTTTGAACTTTAATTCGATATATCGCGAGTTTAACATGCAAAACTAACATTCTGTATATATATTTAATTTTTCATTTGCTTAAAGCTTATAATACATAATTTGTAATTATTTCAGTAAAACAACAAATTAAAACCTATAATTAGCAGACATTTAATTTAGGGTAATTTTTGGAGTAATGCATTTTTAACAACATGTGGAAACTTTTAAAAATACTTAAGTATTGGCCTGTTTGTAACTTGAGAAGAATTACAGTGAAGTAGGAAATAAATTATATAAATAAATAAATAATAATGAAAATTTGTTTAAGTCACCATCTGTAACAAGATCATTTTTGCAATATCATATTATTGAACTCAAATCGGAATACTATTATACCCTTGTTAGTAATTTCTTGATGTGTAATTTAAAGGAGCAAAATTACAAGCAAAGTTTCAGCGCCCACTTTCACAGGTAATTTACTTTTTCATCCTTTTATTTTGATATTCTTGACAGTTTTTTATTAAAAAAAGCAGAATACAGAAGTATATTGTTTTAACTTCAAAGTACGATGTTCGGTATTGTGTTAAGAACACCACGTGAACCAGCACTCAAAAGACAAGTAATAAGATAGTGAACTTTTCTTCTCTGAGACCTACTTTTGTGCAAGAACTGAATGAATCCATACAAGATACTTAGCTCATTTAAAAGACAAAGGTTAAAGGTATTAACAGGGTTTAAGCAGCAACAGTACTAGAAAATTTAAAATTTTCCTTTAGATTTATTTCGCCTCTTGCTTAATAATCGATTATAGTATACTTTTTAGTAAAATTTTTTAGAGTCCGTTAGAAATATAGCTACCCTTGTTTATGACGTCTCATAGTAATAACAGTAATTATGCACCTACCTACTTGAGGTTTCATCACAGCACCAAGCTAGTTTTGCACTTTTTAAATTATTTTTATTTTAAAATTAAATATTAATTTAAACTTAGACCGGACATAAACTAACGTATGCATTTCGGGCTTAATTAGTGTTTTACAGCCCTTTATCGTCTTAGCGCCTTCGGCTATCGCCTCAGGCGCTAACTGACTTTGCGGGCTAACATACTCAATTAAGCCTTTAATACATAATATACTATTATGTTTCACTTACATATTATTTGTTATTTAGGAACTATACAGTGCGAGTTAAAAGTCTAGAACTATCGCAATAAATCGTTTATTAAACATTTTTGAAAAAAATCCTCGAACACGTCAATTTTTATCTTAAATGAGACATATTTTACTGTAATCGTCACTTAAAGATCGTCTTTTGTTTTTGAGTTATAACGTAAGCGATAATTTTTTTAAATGGAAACCCTAATTTTTTATTAGGGTTTCCATTTAAAAAAATATAGTTCCTGACTTTACACTCGCACTGTATAATCAAGTCCATAACAACCAGGGCAGTATAAGCGGGCATTATAATTCAAAAATGCCCGCTCATCGTTTACTTTGCAATCGAAGCCGGCGTCGCGTACCGCATCGTCGCCCTCTTGGCATTATCATTATTATAACGCCCTTGGTACCCAAATAACTATTACTACTGGTAGAAAGTATCTGTAATTCATTATAATAACTTGCTTCCGAAAATAATTTCGCGAGATGTTAATATTAAAATTTGTGCGTAATTATGTAATTTGCTTTTAAGCAACAATTCATTTTTGAAAGTTAATGTACCTATATCACAGATTAAAGCACGCTGAAAGACAAAGACTTTCACTGTACATAAATACATGAGCAAAGAGGTTAGGTTGTTTTGTTTTGTTTGTTGACATGTGGACACGGGTTCATTTATAGATCATGTTTACATTTCGCACTATTTCAGCACTTGCTTCATGTCAGTGCAATATTAGTAAGTAAAAATTAAAAACACTATTTGTTTGCCAAAGGTTCTAGTGTCTACGCTGCCTTAAAGTGATATTGCACCAGGAGCGCGAGTTACCCTCATAATAGCAATTTATGTACCAAGGGAGTTAGAATAATGATAATGGCAGGAGGACGATGATGTTCCAGTCCGAAGGCCTGAAGGGCCCGAGTAATGGAAGTCGCCCAATGGGCATTATCCTTTAGTAACGATCGTGGTTCAAATGTTCTTTGTTGTTGTTACCAACAAGAAAACAAAAAAAAAGTTCTAAGAGCATTAATGTTATCTAAAAAATAAGTTAATATTATCTAAGACATTTCTGCAGAAGTTGGCACATAAGAATTCGTGGATCACGTAGCCAGAAACTACGTTGCAAATACTCGTCATTTGTTGAGTTGCCACACACTCGTACGCAAACATATAGTTTCTGGCCTAATGATCCAAATTACTATTGAACGTAACGTAACGCTTCGATTGCAAAGTAAACGATGAGCGGGCGTTATAGACTATAACGCCCGCTTATAATGTCCTGGTTGTTATGGAATTGTTTATATATAGTTCGTATCACAGGTATAAACAACGAATCATTTGCAAGTAAGACATAACCAATTTTTTACCCTTACGACTTAATTAAAGCAACACAATGCCATCGCGGCAAACAGTAAACGACTGCTGCGACAAAACGTAACCAGAGATACATTTGCCTTAAACAAAACACTAAGTGGCTTCAGTTTATATGCAAATAAACTACATTGGGACTACCTAATCTGGTAAGTCATTAAAATTGTTTAATAATTATCCATTTTCAATGGTTAATTTTATAATAGTAAGTAGTATTGGCTTTGAAAATGAGTTGGTAAACAGCTCGAAACGTCAGCAATGTTAAAATAAACCAAAATATTGATCCACAAAACGAGTTAAGATTTATTTCTGCACCTTTACCTGTAGATTTCTAAAGGCCTTTAAATAAAAACTGCTTTATTAAATTATACTAAGGAACGTGTGGACTGCAACTACATCTTAATTGTAATTAAAATTATCTTTGTCAAAATATATTTAAGGAATAGAATTCACATTATGCAGCATTTAGAATGCAATTAATACTTTATTATACCCAATAATAGAATCGACTTTAATGCTTAATATAATAAAATATAATAAAAAACCCGATCACAAATATATTAAACAGCTTCTTATCAAACAGCTAAACACAAACAAGTGGGGATATCACATACCTGGTTCCTAAATATCAAAAGTTCCTCTGCCATTTTGTAAATTAATTTTAGATGTGCATCTTTTATTTTAAAGAAAATTTTAAAGTGTAATTTAGAATTTATAGGATTTAGAAATTTAAAAACAAATATAGAGGTAACATTGTACACATTTAAAAAACAATAGAATGAATTAGTTATAATTCATCACAGGTTATGTCAGTCCATAAGTTTAATCAAATATGTTACAAATAGACAGAGCAACTATGTACATCATATATTGTAAGTAAATACCCAATAAAATAAAATATTAATTAAATGCATGTTAAATCCCTAGAATTATTAAAAAGGTCCCACACCAGGAGATAAACGTTGAATAAAAATATAACAAATAGTTTCGAAATTATTTACAACCCTTACAATTGGATATATTACTTGAAATTAAAAAGAAGGGTCTTAACATTTATATTTAATGTTTAATAGCAGTTGAATCAGAGTGCTTTGGCCACGTCTTGTAGGCACCAAAAAATTAAATTTTTGTATAAAGCTACGAAATGCAAACCATTTATAGCTAAATAAAATGGATGTGCTGTCTAACCTTACTTTACTTCTATAATAACATAAACTTACATAACCTAACGCAACTGTTATTATTTTAAATATTTTACATAATCGCCAACTAACCTAACGTCCGACATAACATAACTATTAACCTAACCGTACCCATAATCTAGTCCCATAGTCTAACATAACCTCTAATCGAACCTACATTCGAACCTGTAACCTAACCTACAATCTAACCTATTAAGTAATCTATAACCAAACTTTATAGCCTAAGCTATAGCAAAGCCTGTAACTGTAATTTAACCAAGAATCTAAATTATAACATAACTTACAGCATACCCTATAACCTAACATATAACGTAACCTATAATTTAACATATAACGTATCGTACAACATAACCTATAGCATTGCCTATAACCTAATGTATAACACAACCTATAACCAGTAGCATAATTAATTATAATTTAACCTATAACCTATCGTATAACATTATCTACCGCATTACCTATAAACTAAACTAAAACCTAATATATAACTTCACCTATAACCTGATCTATAACCCAACTTATAACCTAAGCTATAACCTAACCTATAGCCTAACTCATAGCCTAAAGCATACCCTAACCAATAACCTAACCAACAGCCTAACCGTTAGCTTAAACGATTGGCTAACCGTCAGCCTAAAACAAAACTGATGAAAATCAGGTATCATCAGAACTACTGTTTTTATTTTTTACCTGAAATACAAAGTACCTACCTAATAGTTATTTATGTAACAAGTACAAGTAGGACTTTGTGGACGAGCCCAGTTTATGGCCGAGCGAGCAAAGCGAGAAAGACATATAAAATGGTCAAGTCTATAAAGTCGATTAAATGTACAAATTGCATACAAAGTTACATGTTCAACTGATAAATTTGGACCATTATCAAAAAAAAATTGTTTATAAATTTGACATCTATTCTTGACAGAAGAAAATTAGACATGTAATATACTATAGTTGCCATTAGAAAACTGGATATGTTATAGTATAGATGTTATCTGTAGATTTCTGATTGAACAATCTAGTAATAAATCTTCACTCTTCCAAGCTCACGGTTGACGACCACGAGATGATAAAAAAATTATAACTATTTAATCTAATGACGCTTATCGCCTAACCAAAATACTCACCGCAAGTCTTGCGTATTTTATCCTCTACGTGCACCTTTTCTTGTTATGTTTTACAGAAGTCTATTTCTTTATAAGAAAAATTATGAATATTGAGAGGCACATAAAATAATTAATTGCAAGCCTGGCCATAAACCAACGTAGTTGTTTAGTTAGTTGATGCCTTCTCCTGTGTAACAAATTATTACTTATGTAAACTGTAAACTAAACTCATTTATATTAATGCAGCAGAAGATACACTAATTATATGATATTATTAACAGCCGTTTCCCACTGTTTATTAACTTTTTTTATGTTAAACAAGTCGCGAAGCTTTTGAGGTATGCGTGACTGATTATGAAAATTAGCGTTTCTGTATCAGAATTTGTATAAAAACGTTAAATATATTGCTTTCTATAATATATGTAAGTGTAATACTGAATAAACAGGGAAAACCCTTTATAATAATTAAATCTCTACAAATAACATGCTGAATGAGTGAAGGCCCCCTAAAAAAATCAACACAAAATTCTAAATAATAACACTACATTAAATTCACATAATTCTTCTGTAAGCTTTATTCAGTTGGTTCTATTATTTATTATTAGTAGGTAAAAGAAATTGATATTTAATAATTAATATGTCGGACAACGCACGGATGAAGGTTTGTCTTGCTAACCTTAAATATTAGTCTAGAAACCTTTTGATTGTTTAGATGGGTGCCATATGATTTCCTATAATCAGCAAGAGTAGAATAGGCAACAAAACGGGTTATTTATATATACTGTGCATGTTGTTACTTTTTGCTGCTGTAATTATTGCAAATGATATTAAATTACACTTTCAACATGACTTTTGTATTTTGCATGTGCTTGTACTGCTACAACAGTAAGCAATTACAATATACATTTTCCCTAAACGGAGCTCTGTAAATTGGGAATTAATTTGACATACATATTCTTAACGGACGAATATTTTTTCTTCATTAAAATATAATTTAGCATACTAATGAAATCAACAACCAAATAAATAATTATGGAGTTAAGTGGTGAGTGAAATCTCATAAAATTACTTTTGTGTTCGCAATAAAATATTGAATACTTATTTTTGCTTCACTAGAATAATTCTAATTTGAATGTTCTCTTGAGTTTCTACGTTTCTCGCCCAGATTTCTCTAAAGAAGAAGTCAGGAAGTCGTACTTATTGGTTTAAAATTTTCCTGCGATATTATTTATTCCCAATTAGTTCTTAAAATAACTGTATATAATATTATTAAGATATTGCATGGAATGATCTTGTTATGTTAACCAAAACTGTTTAAATTGTATTGACACTGTATTACACGAGGTGAAAACTGCTTTCTATAATTGCTTAATATTTACTTATCCAGAGCACATAACTGCTTTAATCTGCTATTAAGATAAGAAAATAAATATGTCTTATTTATTGTCTTAAGAAATATTAAGAACTTTAAGACTTTATACTGAAGTTTCTAGCAACACACACGTTTCTAGGATAATTTGAGGACAACGGAAACAAAAAAAAACTCTCGCATTTTTTTGGTCGTGGTATACAAATTGGGTTCAAAAATCAAAATTAAAAACTTATTCTCTAAATTTACTTCAGTATCTATAATTATCGGTATACTAGCCGTGGTATGGTTTCTGTTGAAATTAAACATACCATTATATTTTACAATATAATGGTATGACACCGGTCCGCCCCGGGTGACATCATTTTAGGGATGACACCATTCTCAGGATGACACATTTTACCAACTGAATTATTTTAGTGAATTTGTGATTTAAACACATTTAATAATCTGAATTTTTACTCTCAAAATCAGAAAAATATTTCTTTTTGTTTAGTTTATATTTACTATCTGATAGCAATAATATGTGATTTCTTTGATCAGAGTAATTTGTTAATTTCACAATTGGTTGTATGGCAAGGGATTATTAAAGATATCATTTCTTTATTCTGTTATAAATAATAACCTAACATATTCTCATGATATTGAAGTATTCTGGGGAGAAATAACACTTATTGTAACATTTATTAGGTAGATTTCATGCATTTTTACAACTTCCGCATTAATACTTACATAACCACAATTTAAACATTATTTTTTAAGGTTTTCTGTAGGTGAATAAAATAATCAAATACAATTAATATGCACACTAAAACACTTTATATAGAAAAGGTTACAATAGGATTCACTTTTTCTTAGTAAAAAAAAGAACCTTAGTAAAAGGTTCAAAAATCAAAATTAAAAACTTATTCTCTAAATTTACTTCAGTATCTATAATTATCGGTATACTAGCCGTGGTATGGTTTCTGTTGAAATTAAACATACCATTATATTTTACAATATAATGGTATGACACCGGTCCGCCCCGGGTGACATCATTTTAGGGATGACACCATTCTCAGGATGACACATTTTACCAACTGAATCATTTTAGTGAATTTGTGATTTAAACACATTTAATAATCTGAATTTTTACTCTCAAAATCAGAAAAATATTTCTTTTTGTTTAGTTTATATTTACTATCTGATAGCAATAATATGTGATTTCTTTGATCAGAGTAATTTGTTAATTTCACAATTGGTTGTATGGCAAGGGATTATTAAAGATATCATTTCTTTATTCTGTTATAAATAATAACCTAACATATTCTCATGATATTGAAGTATTCTGGGGAGAAATAACACTTATTGTAACATTTATTAGGTAGATTTCATGCATTTTTACAACTTCCGCATTAATACTTACATAACCACAATTTAAACATTATTTTTTAAGGTTTTCTGTAGGTGAATAAAATAATCAAATACAATTAATATGCACACTAAAACACTTTATATAGAAAAGGTTACAATAGGATTCACTTTTTCTTAGTAAAAAGATAGTTTTGTTTTAATAGGTTAACAAGGTGAGTTTGTTTAGGTATTTTTCGATATGGTAAAGTACCGACTTGTGTTCTGAGTGGGGAGTCATTTGGAATAGATAGAATATGTTGTATTTAATCTATATCACCGAGTTTTTTTAATGTAAAAGTTGCAGCTTTTTGATGGTGTTACATAAAAACATATTTGGGAAGTAGCTGTAATGCTACGTTCCACTGGAATATGTGAATATGGTTGCATATTAAATTTTGTTGCATCTAAAAGCATCCAGATAAGTTAATTTAACTTTTTGGGAAAAATTTTATTGATATGAAGCAGTATTCATTCAAATGCGGTTTATTAAAATAAGTTAATTAGGATAAATATGGATAAGTTGATTAGGTGTGTAAATCTATTTAACAACCTAAGTGTTATATATGATTGCACCCAAGAATTTAACGTCTATATGTTCGTCTTTGTAGTTTTTAATTTTAACAAAAATTTATAAATAATAATTTGGTTATGATATTGAAAAGTCAGTTTGTATTATTTTTTATGTGAGATTTAATTGTTTCTGCAAAAAGCTATATAAGAGTCCATTTTTAAACAATAAGTTGGTACGTAGTGCTCAGAATCAATTCTAAGGCAATTCCGTTATTTTCGAAAAAGTTAAGTAGAACTATTTTCGATATTTCTCGAAACTGAAATGACGCATCACGTTGTTACTTTATACAAAAGTCCGCTCACGAAACTCTCCTGAAATTTCAAGTGCCTTGCAAAGAGCTCAGGAAAATTGAATTCGTCTGATTTTATAGTTTGCTTTTAATTGTCGAACAACTAAAATTTTATATACATGAAATGTTATAGTTACTACTGTGTTCATACATACTAATCGTCGATCTGGTGTTATGTACACTGGCTTGCAAAAAAATCGCATACACTTTAAAAATCAAGTAACGAGGTTTTATCTAGTTTTTACTATGTAAACGTGACGTTTCTGACTTTTGACATAAAATTTTTGACAGATACGTCTGTTATTAGGAAAATAAAACAGAATAATCTTAACTGATTGACCATGACAAATTAAAAATCAAGACTGACTTAATACAATCAAAAATAGGTGTACGCGATTTTTTTGCAAGCCAGTGTACTCCGAATTTAACCTTCATTTTTCCATGTTTCAATCCAGAAATAAATTTCCAAAGCTATTAAATGTAAAAAAAATGTAATAAATTTTTGTAAAGCTTTCTGCCGGGTCTATTTGGCAGTAGCTTCTGGAGCTAAGTTGAAGGATATCCAAATGAAACTTGATGTGATGCCCACTAGTTGAAATGTTTAATTCTTTATTTTAATATGTGTTATTCGGAGTGCAAAATAAGCTAATATTTAGTGTATAGTTGAAGCATTTATTCCTGATGACTGATATAAAAAAGTGTATTCAGTAGTATATACTCCTAGCTAACTAGATCTGAGAACATTATTTAAATTATGATAACACATCAATTAAGAGTGGATTATTAAATAATGCAGGTTCAAAGTTTCATCCAGAAAGTTTCTTTAATGCAACAAAATAATGTGTAAGCTTCCGTTACAAAAGCAGACAGTAAAATTGCATATAAAACTCATAAAGGGTAACTGCAGATAAATAATTTTCATTTAGATTTAATACCCAACGATAACGATTAACTCCACTGAAACAATGTAAAGGGTAATTTTCAATTTTCTCAAAGAGCAACCGTGACGCATTTAGTTATACTTCATGGAAAATGCTTGTGATTGCCCCCTCAAACCGTGAGATTAATAGCTACTTTATTACAATAAGCACGCGTTGAAGGATAATAAGCAACCAAAGTATCTAATTTGGCTTACGCACTTACATTAAATGATAGTTTTAAATTTCTTTAAAAAAGTGCTTTAAAAATCTACCCTCCGGCCAGAAGCAGAAGTTTTATTCTTTCTAAATAACCATTATTATTTAAGTACTCTGATTCCGAAAGTAATTAAGTTGAATTGACGTGTGCCGTGATTGAACTTCCTTTTTACTGCGTCTTGCAACATCTAATTAGCGTCTGGTCGACCCAGATTATCTACTCATTTTAATCCCAACTGAGCGCGGAGCTGTTTAACAAGATTTTTACAGACTTGTAGGCAATTTTTTCTATGCAAATAGGTAATCGGCTATGAATTAATGTATAAATGTGGATATTAATAATTTTCTGCATGGAAGAACTTAAAAAAAACATACCTACCTACGTATCGATTAAATTACAAATATGGAATGAAGTTATTTTATACTGAAGGTAACTGCTTTTTAATCGTCATTTCATTTTCTACTTAACAAAATCGAGTTTCGTATAATAATAACTGCTCAAGAAATGATGATTACTTAACGCCTACTAGTAATCAAAACAGTTGGTGTAGGAGTGTCATATCAGCACTTATAAATAATGCGAAGTGTCAGATACCTAATTAGAAAGAATCGAGTTTCAGATGGGATATTACCGGTGTTACACGCGGATACCAAAGGTATTTCGATACGGTTGTCGCCTTCCAGATAATGCTTTGCTATGTTTAGATTAATATCGTAAAGTGACGCGCTACACCATAATAATAAGGCGGCTTTTTCCAATTAATGAAATGATCAAAAAAGAAAAAAATTCTTCAAATAATAAAGTATAAATTTGAATCGAATGAAATATTAGTAATATAAACTTATAACTGCGATACCATAATATTTAAGAAGTTGAGCATTTTGCAGGTTTCAGCAAATAAGTAATAGAAAAAGGTTATAATTAGCATGATGGTGCTCTGGCAATTTATACAGTAGATTTATCTTTGAATTTGTTTCTTCTAACTTACAATTAGTCTTTTCTGGCAGTTCGTGTGTGGTCTGTTTTTGCATGTATTAAAAGCATTAAAATAAATGGTAAGCTTATTACAAAACACGTCCTCTATTAGTAAAATTCATATTATACCATTTTGTACACATTTTGTGGTGAACATTATTATTACAGGCATGCCATCACGTATTGGGTTTGTAAAACTAAAAAGAAAGAGACTAATAATTATTATTATTATCGAGATGTATGTTGCTGAGCGAAAGTAGTAAAATAGTATGACAATTGGTTTAGGAACTTAGGATCTGAACTGAGCCATCATAAGGTGATTTAATTTTAAGTAATCGATGGTTCCTGAAAACAGAAAACAAGATCTTTGGTTCGTCCATGCAATTATTATTAACTAGGGAAACCTCGTCAAGGCATGACGGTCAAAAACATTGCAGAATTTCCCTATATACAATATTCGATGTGTTATTACAATTATTTGGATTTTCTAAGTGATTATTTAAATAAACGCAACCAAACATAACCAGTTGTAAATTCTCCTCTCTCCCAGCTTATCCTCCTCTCGTCAGAAACATATTCCTCTCTGACTTACCTCTCCCCGATGGTTTATTCTACATAAATACATACATACCTACGAAAATTCTACCTTACGAAATGATAAGAATAAAATCAAAAATCGGTCTTATTTAAAACATTCTTGAAAACGTCTATTAATACATATTTCAAAAACATGACATAAACATAGTGTTGGCAAATTTCCTGCCTTTTATTCAAACAGCATGAAACTACTCTGAATAGGCAATTGCCATCAGCTATTATTTGTGTAATTCGTCAGTTCATAATTTTCAACTATACGGATTTTGTCTACACTTATTAATGATTGAAGTGGATGGCTGCATTACCCTTTATATTAAGCGAAGAGTACTTACGAAACTCGCCACCGTGGAAGGTAAGAGGGCGCCCCTAGTGAATGTCCGATTCGCCCATCTCAAATTAAACATTTTAGAGTTTTTCAAATTAAAAATAAATATAATCATTAAAAAAATATAAAAATTAAGTAGTGTTGACTAATCTACACAGCGAAGGCTTTAATTTAAAAAAATAAACGCGTAAATCGGCGTAAATTTTAAATATATAGAGTTACTGTTTCTCACCCTCACGTCTGTCAAAATATCTTTTACAAGATGGTAACATATTTTCTGAGAGCCGACTTGCAACCTTCCCCAGGTAGCATCATATACCACGTGTCCGTTCCCAAACTCGAACATACGAATTTAACATTGTACTGAACTTTTTGGTGGTTGCTGCTCGCCAAATTCAACTACAAGAAATATAATGGTATCAATAAAAGATTATTTCGCGTTAAATTATATCAATAATAATATTAACAGTGCGATTTTTATTTTAAAATACTAATTTAAAAGTTGACTATTGTTAAGTATGACAAGCCATGATTTTCTAATTCGATAGTATTTGTCAAATAATTTTATAATTACTTGGCTTAACTCGGTAATTTTCACAACGTTGCTGATAAACCTATTTACGGTAAAATGAATAATTATAGCAATGAAAAAAGAATTTTTACCTTTTAAAACCTTTTACAGTGGCGTTAGTTTGCCAGTTTAAGGTGCCACCTTCTGTAGGCAATTTGACCGATGTGCAAATATTCCTGTAGAATCAGAAGGGGTGCTAAATAATAATCTTTATTATTACTTATTGTTAAAACAGAATATTCTTAATAATAGTTTTTAATAAAGACTATTTGATTAAACTGTTAATTACTTTAATGTTTATTGACTTAGTATAAAGGTATAGCAAAATACATAAAAATATAATGTACAATGTTAACTGCCTATGTTCGAATTTGAGAGTAGACACCCGGTATAAATGAAATATTTAACTCTCAATATTTGTCAAACATAGAAAACGACAGATTTAGAAAACTTTTCATTTTAATATTAACATATAAATATTAAACTTAGAATGTTGTTTAAATGTATTTTACTGTATATATTTTTAATACGAGTATATCCCGCAAGTCTGCCTCACGAATTCTAAAAGAGGCAAGAAAATGACTAATCAAACACCCAACTCACAATTACCACATACCACTCTAATGAGCGACAAACAACTATACGATCTGGAAAAATAGTCAGAAAACATCCATTGGGACATAAAAGGTCTCCCTGAAATCAGAAGAAAAGAGAGAAGCCTCATCACTCTACGATCCGAAAATGCATTATATGGACCATGAACAGAAAGCCAAGCCAAGGAGTAAAATTTATCATAAAGAAGAAAGTAATACCGCTCATAGAAGGTATAAAAGATATTTCAGCCAGAGTACCAGATGTAACAATTAAACTATAAGACAAATACAAAATTAAGCTGATACATATATACGCGCCAATATCAACGCACGTGGATAAAGAAATCGACCCTTTATACGAAGGTATAATAAGAGTACGAATAGAAAACAGCTGTAAACATGATATTGTCATAGGAGACTTTAATGATATAATAGGAAAACAACAAGAAGATAACGAAGAATATATAGGAAAACATGGGTTTGGAAAAAAAAACCAATAGGCAATATGCTCGCAAACTTCCTTAAAAGTGACCAACTTTACGCCATAAACACATCTTTCAAAAAAGATGCAAACAGTGTAACATTTAAAATTACCTGCTCCACAATTGGGCGTAAATATATAAAGTAAAGTAGGAGAGATAGAGATATTGTAAACACTAACAAGAAAACTGGTGGTGGGGTATTGATTCCTATCATGAATGTTTATCAAGTGACTGAAATTCCATTATTTATTGATTTTTGCGAATTGCTTTGTGTCAGAGTAACTTTTAGCAGTACGAACACATTATATATTCTTGCAGTTTACATTTCCAGTGCATCATTTGCTGATTATGAGAACCTCTTTGATTATATTTCTCAATTACCATTTATTATGGATCAGAAAACTATAATCGATGGAGATTTAAACTGTACGGACTATGTAAGGTATCATTTTAATAATGCTGAACACAATTTTGAACATTTAAGTAACAAGACTAAAAGTCTAATTAATTTTATTGACTATCTAGGATTTACTCAGTCAAACTCAGTGCTTAACGACAATCAGCGTCTTTTAGATTTGGTACTTAGTAATATACATGTTCAGGTACATCAGCATTATGATCCCTTGGTGCCGACAAATTCATCACCCACCTTTGAACTGTGATGTAAATATTATTGCCGAAAAAAACAAATCTTGTCCTTTTACAATTGAAACTATATATAATTTAAGTAATTATTTACATCTTTATAATTTAATATTGCAAGTATATTGGGATAATTTATTATACTGTGAGTCAGTTGATGCTATGGTGTCTGAGTTTTATGCAAAGATGTTTAGCATTCTGGACCTTCGTGTTCCTAAAGTAAAGAAACGTAAATACAACAACAAATATCCGTTATGGTATAACAATGAAATAAAACATAACCTACGATTAAAAAATAAGTACCATAAGCTTTATAAGACTACCAGTCTACAAGTCTACTACAACCATTTTTCTCATTACAGATCACAATTTAAAGTCTTAGTTAAAATAGCTTATACGGACTATATTACTTCTATTGAAACAAACATCAAGTCCGAGCCTAATAATTTTTGGAACTATGTAAAATCTAAGCAAACTTCTGTGTCTATGCTTTTACCTATGATTGATTTGCAAGGCTCTTCTCCAAATAATGGAAAGGATATTGCGGAAGCTTTTGCAACTTTTTTTGAAAGTACTTTTATAGTTGACGACTCAGTTTATATGCAGCAAAATGAAAACGTTAATCTTAATACAAATATAAATAATATTTCTCTACAATTTGTAGATGAAGGCGAAATACTTAAAGCAATTAAAAGGCTAAAATATACTAAATCGTGTGGTTTAGACAATATACCAATTTATATAATTAAAGGCTGTGCTGAATTTTTGACCAAACCGCTGCAATTAATATTTAATAGTTGTTTAAAACATAGTCAATTGCCTGAAGAGTGGAAACGCGCCAAAGTAGTGCCAATCTTTAAAAAGGGCAACAAGAATGACATTCAAAATTATAGACCCATTTCGATTTTAAGCAACTTTTCAAAAATTTTTGAACCGGTTATTCATAATGCTCTAAAAGACATAATTAATACCTCTTTGTCAATAGATCAGCATGGCTTTATATCGAAAAGGTCAACTGCAACTAATTTAACTGTTTTTACTCAATATGTGTCAAACGCCTTGCATAATCAGCTTCAAGTTGACGTTATTTATACCGATTTTCGCAAGGCCTTTGACACAGTTAACCATAATTGCTTGTTATCTAAACGATCGTGTTTTGGGTGTGATTCGGACTTGGTGCACTTTCTTACTTCATATCTCAATAACAGAAGTTACTCCGTTTATTGTTGTGGTTTTTATTCAAATGAATATTATGCCACTTCAGGTGTTCCTCAGGGAATCATCTTTATTAATGACGTTGTAGAGGTTGTTCAGTCATCTTGTAAATTGCTTTTTGCTGACGATTTTAAATTATTTCGTACAGTTTCTACAATTAATGATTGTAATCAATTGCAGAATGATTTGAACAGAGTCTATAACTGGTCCATTCAAAATAAATTATTTTTCAATATCGATAAATGCGTGGTTATGACATACAGTACCAAAACAACTTCTATATACCATAACTACGAAATGAATTTTGTACCTCTAAGTAGAGTCAATAGCATAAAAGATTTGGGAATTGTTTTTACACCATCACTTAATTTCAACTTACATATAGAAGCTATTATAAATTCAGCATCCAAGCAAATAGGCTTTTTAATTCGCAATACCCAAAATTTTTATAATATTAAAACTTTATTAATTTTATATCAAACGTTTGTTCGGTCAAAACTTGAATATGCCGTAGTTATATGGAATCCTCTACATCTAACTCATTCTTTAAGGCTTGAAAGAGTACAAAAAAAGTTCCTAACATATTGTTGTTATCGCGTAAATGGCTTTGTTCAAGGTAATTATGTCGATTTGCTAAATTACTTTCAACTGCCTTCTTTAGACAGCAGACGAATATATCACATGCTAGTATTTTTATTCAGAATTGTTAACAGTATCTATGATTGCCCTACTTTGCTTGCTTTAATCGACTTTAAAGTTGCAGATACTAGAACAAGACTTACGGTTACGTTTTTCCCAATTATTTCTAGGACTAATTGTCATTTAGCATCTCCAGTAAATGCAATGTGTAGAACATTTAATAATATAAAGTCCAATGTTGAATTATTTGGTATAACGTTCGCGCAGTTCAAAAATTCACTTGATAAACATCTCTTCCATAATTCGTAAGGCATTGTGTTAACTATACTGTGTTTTTATATTGATATTTTTTTCTCTGTAATTGGGTTTGTACCTGTTGAGAAATAAATATTATTATTGTTATTATTATTAAAAAATTGAAAAAGACTACATTTTTCCCGAAAATTTATAGACAACAGTAACACGCATTGTAACTTAATTATTTTCGGTAAATTAAATAAACAAGCCCCACGATTAGACTGCCAATTGTAAGAATTATAAAACTCGGTAAATTAATTTACATTAAAATCAATCAAACACATTATTCTCATGTAACGATAGTTATGTTAAATCTTATTGCTCCTCCATCTTTGAGATCTCTCATTAATCAAATTATAGCTCAGATTGGTTGGTACTACTTTTTTAAGCTTTTAAATTGCAAATAAGGATCAGAAAATATTAAGTAATAATAAAAATATGGGCGCCACTCACTTGTTTTTATTCTCTGGATGACTTTAAATTCTGTCATGATAATTTCTGTCATTTAAATGAATTAAATAAGAACTAGAACGTCAACAATTGATTCGTCCAATATTACCTCAAGAGTTTAAGTTGAATAATATTTATTCACTTTATAAAAATGGTTGCAAATGGTAATCAAGTGTTTATCTGGTTGATTGACATAAAATTAACGTACTTAATTTATTAGAGGTAGTCGCTAGTCCTTGTACATTTGGGTTTGATTTTATTAGATTCGAAACAATAGATCCGCAATCGCTGTTTATTTACTAACTGTCTTTTCTTTACTGTATTTTTAGTTTTAAATGACTTCAGACGAAAACTAAATACTTTCTGTAACACTAACGATAAACACAATATTTTACAGTTTAATTCTGCGTGAATTTATATATTCCGGTACGTAAAACGAACCTTAGCTCGGGGCCAAGTTATTTAACTCGGTATTTTCCGGTAACAGCCGTCTCGTTGTACAAATTCTGCCGAACTCTGGATTCTTACATGAAAACTAGACCAGACGCTTTGTTTGACAAATTATTTCAGACTCAATTGAAGGGATGCAGACTTGACATTCTGCTTTTTAAAACTTGGAGAAGGGGACATTTCATCTAATGCTATCAGAACATATCATAACTTACTTTACCCCAATCGTAAAAGCGAATCGACACCTATTTTTAAAGGATGTTGAAGCACGTACAGAAGTTTGTAGAACCTTGGCAAAAATAATAAATTTATATTATCGTGCGGGTTTGAGTATCATATAATGCTCAGTTTTACAAAGCTTAGCGGTTTTTCTAACTAGAACACAAAAGATTCTAAACGAACAATTGAATATTTAAGGTATCCCAGACTTATAAATTAGCATGAATAGCTTTTATACGTGCTTTTAAACTAAAAAGAAGCTTAATACTTGTATTACTTGACGATATTTTCATGAATTTTGGTCTGCAAACTGAATCTTGACCGTGAGAAATGATATGAATGATATATTAATTCACACTGTTTACATCTTTGACAACACCAAAAACGTAGAAACTCTAATTGTCGCAAACGCAAAGTACTCAAACAACAAGGAATATCTTATGAAGAAAAAGTGCATAAATACTTACACGAAGCCGTAAATCAGTAAGATACAAATCAACCAGCAACAAAGATTACAACTGCACTAAAAACATCAGCCACCGAAACAGCTAGAAAAAAGAAAATAAGACAAGAAAAAATAACAATCACAACAAAAAGAAAAATCGAAGGAAGTCGAACATTGCACAAGAACGGACAACAAGCAACAGACCAATACAGACAAGTAAGAAGAGAGGCAAAGGCCAACGATAAGAAAAGAGTTGGAAGAAAGCTACAAACAAATGGCAAAAAAACTATAAAGAACAATAAAATGCATAAGAAGAAAAGATGGAAAACACCAAATCGTAGTTCTGAAAGGTGAAAATAACGTAGAAACAACAATTCGAAAAGAAATACTATAAATAACAGAAAAATAAGTACTACGGATAGCTAAACTCTGCACAAATAAACCAACCATCAAGGAATATAAACAACGAATGTGTATCAGAAGATATTTCCGAAACATATGAAGAATAAATTATACATGCGATGCAAACACTGAAAAACAACAAAACTTCAGTGGAAGATGAAATAATAACTGAGATGATTATAAAGAAGCACGAGACATAAATATACCAAAACTAAGCTAACGATTACAACCACCCACTATACTTGGGCGTTGGTAGACTATGAGAAAGCCTAGGATTTCATCGAACACTGAACACTAATGGAAGAATTAGATAGGCTACGCATACATTACCGATATGAAACGTTATTGCAGAATATACACAAAAAGGCAAAATCGACAATCATTCTACACGAAGACACAAAGCAGATTCCTATTAAATATTAGGAATTAATCAGGAAGATATAATCTCATCCAAATTGATCACCATAACCCTAGAAAGAGTTTTCAAAAAACGGATGGGAACGACTAAGTCATCTTAGATATGCTGATGACGTAGTCTGATTGCCGACAACGAAGATGATTGTGGAAAATATTAGTACAACTACAGAAAGTATCAGACAAAAAAGGATGAAAGATGTTAATAAAACAGACGAAAATGATGAGCCATCAAGAAATACAAATAACTATCAATGGTAAGAAAACAGAAAACGTTAACGAATTGTATACCTTGGACAAAAAAAAATAGAAATAGGAAAGACAAACAAAGAAAAAGAGATAGAGAGAAGAAGAAGACTGGGATGGGCAAAGTTCGGCAAACTGACACATATTCTCAAAGGCAGAAAAAACTTCCAACACATAGGAACAAAAGTTCGGCGTACTGACTGTGATAAAATATGGAACACAGACATGAGCCTCTACCAAGCGAATAGTCAATAAGCTAAAGGTAACACAAAGAACAAGTAAAAGGGCTACGATAGGATTTACACTAAGAGATAAAAAGAGGAACGACTGGATCAGACAGAGAACAAAAGTAACCAATAGCAAGTATGCTTAGCACAAATACAAGACAACCGATAGAATGCTAAGATCATACGGTGGAGGCCATAGTACGGTAGCAGAGGGAGAGGGAGATTACACAGGGTAATGCGATCTTCTGTGAAAAATGTAGATTGCTTACAATTCTTGTAATAGATGACCTCCGGCACGTTTTTGGCACTATAATGGTGCCAGAAGTGTGTCGCAATTCATAGAAACCCATTTAGAATAACTTATTGCCAAGCTCTTATTGTTATTTTCTAGAAATTCCAGCATTTAGGATATCGGTACGATATATACCGTATATATATATATATATATATATATATATATATATATATATATATATATATATATATATATATATATATATATATATATATATATATATATATATATATATATATATATATATATATATATATATATATATATATATATATATATATTTTTAGATGAAGTTAATTTTTATTAAGTTGCATAATGATTTTACATTAAATAATATTTTGAATGCAAATTCATAGAGAAAAATTTATCGACTCTGCTGGGACTCGAACCCAGGACCCTCCACTGTCTAGGTGGTATCTCTACCAACTGAGCTACAGAGCACGACTATCAGCAAAGCGAGAAATCTTCCATATGAATTAGATAGTAGGCAAACATACAAAGTAACTAGATATTTTTTGAATACTATTAATGAAGATCAGCAATTCGCATGACAACAACATCAATATTCAATTATTATGTTTGTACTTCCTTCTTTCGTTCATCAATAAAAGGATTTCTTCCGTCATCCATCTCTGTTTTGCTCTCTGATCTTGTTTTCCAATTCATTTTCTTGTACTTCATGTTTACATTTTTAACAGACTGCCAAAAGTTTTCCATTGTTTCTGTTTCCAATTATACCGTTTCCCTAAACTTACTATTCAAAACTCGTGTTATTTCCTCTTTTATTTGTGGTTCCCCCAGTTTCTCAAAGTTAGGTCTTGTTTTATTTCTCTTCCGGATTTTCTTCAATTTAATCTCACGTTTTTCAGCTACGGGGTTCTGATCAGATCATATGTTTGATCCAGGATAAGTTCTTACAACTTTAATTCCGTTTCTATATCGTTTATCAATCAGTATATAATCTATTTGATTTTTTATGATATTTCCTTCATTGTCTCCTGGTCCTAAGTACACTTCTAAGTGTACAATCGCCTTTCTGGAAGTTGGAACCAGGTGTTTGCTACCATTAAGTTTTCTTCATTACAGAACTGTACCAGATATCCCCCCTATCGTTTCGTTTGCAAATACCATGGTCTTCAACAATATATTGCACTCTTCCTTTACCTATCTTTCCGTTGAAGTCACCCATGATTATATTCACTTCATTCTTTTTGGTAAATCTTAGTAGGTAATTTTTACATCATGAATGAAAAACTCATGCAGTATGGAGTATTCTCGTGCAACTTATATTACTAGATGAACAGATAGTTCCATATTTTGAACGGCACTCGCAACAAAATGCTTCTAAAAGTGAAACCGGTAAGATTCGGTTTCAAATTATGGTATATCTGTTCAGATGAAGGGTACTTATACAAGTTATCCTCCAAATAATAAAAAATCCAGACTTGGGTTGGGAGGTGACTTTGTTTTTTATCTACTATCTATTGTAGAGAATAACCCTAATCATAATATTTTCCTTGACAACTTCTTTTCTTCATATAAATTATTCGACAATAACACACTATGGTGTTGGAAAATTGAAAACTGCAAAAAATTATGACACAAAGGAAAAGAAAAAACTACTGTACTGCTCAAAAGCTACTGTACTATCAAAACAAAAGGAAATAGTGACGTTAACGAAGAAAATGAAGTAAAAACCTTCCCAAGGATCTTGTATGGTTTCTCTATTTCTTAGAAAATCAAATGTAACTGAACTAAAGGGTTCATTGTGATGCAATGAAGAAGTACATCACATGCTCAAATAAATTCAGTGTGTCTAACAAAAATCCCAACCTATTGCTTGGTCTTGGAGGGATTCATCTCCTAAAAGTGGTACTCTCATGCATTGGGCTATACCTCAAAGACAGTGGAGCTTCGAAAATCCTTGTTGAGACAGTATAATTGGAATGCTGTTTTCCATTTTGAAACGCTTACGGTGTTATACCAGTGTACGAAGATCAACGCTTGTTGGACAAATTTAAATTGCTATAAACTACACATAGTGACATAAAAAATATTTTGAGAAACTCGTAGAAAATGACAGGCAGAAAAAAACTGGGGCCTGCGTGCATGCAGTATAAGAGAGTGTTTGCCACTTTCCTTCTTCTTTGATAGAAAAAATTATTCACGATGGTACATTTTATACTACAATGATTGCTTGAAGCTAGACGAAGGTCCTATAATTTATAATTCCATGTCAGTCTTTTAAACAAAAAATAATAATCTTAATTCAATCCTATTAACGCATTTAAAACAATAATTATTCAAGACTTTTTAACCAAAATTTGTTTTGGTGGTTTCAAGTGTAAACATTTAAAATATTTTCAAAAAATTTCAGATTCAAGAATATAAAGAAAAATTTAAAATCTGGCAGCATAAATAATTAAGATTTTGCAATGGGCAACTAAAATCTTCAGTAACATGATATTTGATACGATGTTTGATGACGCGACGTCAAATTGTTCATCATACAATTCTGAGAACCTAAAATGTTTACTTTAATTCTTAAATGCTCCGAATGAATGCTGCATAAATGAATTGTTTTTTACATTTACTTATATGTACAGCTGTCACCGTTATCAAATTCATAATTGCAAAAGAGAACCTCTACTCCTTGGAAAATCCCCGAAAAACGAGTGTTAAAAGGAACACGATTAAAAATTTGTAAACACAACTGACCGAAAAAAGTTATATACAAGAATACACAGGTTGGGTCTATTAGCAGACAATTTTAAGTTCTTTTTCCAGCTTCAAGCAATCATTCTAGTATATAAAATGTACCATCGTGCATAATTTGAAAAAAATGGAATTTCTGGCAATAGCCCAATATCAGAATCTATTCGCTAACTAGAATTCGAATTAAGTGTCATTTTACACAATAATTAGCTTTTGTTTTTTACGTGTGCTGAGCATATGCGTTATAGCATACACAAAATTACGTCATTTTATAGACTTGCACGCCTGCAATGAAATTTAATCCATGCTTACAAGGAAATATTCTCTTGCTAACAACATTAAATTTTTATAAGGACGTCTTTCAAACTATAATATTGAGTTATATTCCTGATTATCTAACATCCATTTTTTTCTCGAGTCCTCTGACTTTAATAAAGCTTAACTTTAGTAAAATATTATATTTCTAAATGCTATAGCTACTTTTGTTTTTATCAGACAATAGGTAATAAAAGTTACCCATTTTTAGGGACAATTTTATTAAAAACAAATTAGTTTTTATCTCAGAAAGTACATGCCATATATCTATGAAATATTTGTAGGGGTTATAGAAAGAAACCTTGGGTTCTAATTTTCAGACCAAAAAGCAATTCATTTAAGATTTATATAAAAAATAGGGAATTATGTTTTCTTGTTTATTAATTTTTTGATTTCGTTTTGGTTAAATGAACACTTTTCATGTAGGCATTATTTTTCTCAAAGAAATGTTCCTAATTTTAACAATAACAGTGCAATAACATAAAAACCAATTTTTTGTCCAAACCGCTTGTCACTAAATTAATTTTTCTGCGATTCAGAGGAAGATATTGAAGACTATACAGGGTGTCCTGTTTAACAGTCTACACTGAATCATTCCAACAAGCTTGTGACTATAGCAGTGGAATTAAAAGAACTTTGTATACTTTGACCTCTAGTTTACGAAATCAGAACACATCTTAGAACTTGTGCTGGTGCTGGATATCATCATCAGGATTTTTTTAAATGGAACGATTAGATTTGAAGTATGGAAATCGATAGCAAGTGGGATTCTGAATAAAAAAGTAATAAGGTACTACAGGTTTAAAGTGAATGATAATGAAATAATAAAGTGAATGTATTCTAATACTGTTTTCGTAAACAAGAAGCCGAAATCTACGAAGTTCTTTTAATTCCATTACTATAACCAAAAGCTTGTCCGGATGATTGAGTGTAGACTGTTAAATAGGCCAGAACCCGTTAAGTGGCTAAGTGTTTACTATTTTTTTCACATTTAAACATTTGAAGTGGTGACTCGTACACATTTGAAATCTGAATTTTGCAAAATCTAAAAAGTATCTTGTATATTATTAACCATAAAATATGCGACTTCTTATGTTTTTTCATGATAACCATGAAAATGAAGCGCAACAAAAATCGTTGCTATTTTTTCACATTTAGAAATTCTAAGGGTTTGCTGCTACCCCCTTATATCCTGAATTTCGCAAAATCGGTGAAGCATGTGCGTTTTTATGTTCTTTCACGCAACCCATTCAACAATGAAACGCAAATAAACTGCTTTACTATTTTCTCCACATTTGCAAATTCTAAGGGATGGCTGGCTACCCCTTAGACCCTTAATGTCGCAAAATCCGTAAAGTATGTAACTTTTTATGTTCTTTCACGTCACCCATTCAAATATGAACCGCAACAAAGATTATTTACTATTTTTCCCGTATTTCAAAATTCTAAGGATTGGTTGCTACCCCCCTTAGACCCTCAACTTCGCAAAATCTATAAAATAGGTGACTTTTTATGTTCTTTCACGGCACCCGTTCGAAAATGAAACGCAAAGATTGTTTACTATTCTTCCCGTGTGTAGAAATTCTAAGAGGTGGCTGCTACCCAAAACAGAACAAAATTTTGAAAATATAAATATGGGTTTTTCTAACGTTTTTTTAATTTTTCGCTAGACGAGAATCCGAAACTCTGTAAATATACCAAATTTCAAGTTTTCAAGGAGAGTCCTAAATTCCATCGCTATACCAAATTTCAAGTTTGTATGTCATCTAGAAGTTTTACAACCCCCAAATGGAATATGGGGGTTGATTTAATAATTTTTTTAAAATTTTTCTTTAGGAGAGTCCTAAATTCCATCGCTATACCAAATTTCAAGTTTGTATGTGATCTAGAAGTTTTACAACCCCCAAATGGAATATGGGGGTTGATTTAATAATTTTTTTTAAACTTTTCTTTAGGAGAGTCCTAAATTCCATCGCTATACCAAATTTCAAGTTTGTATGTCATCTAGAAGTTTTACAACCCTAAAAGGGGATGCGGGGTTGACATAATAACATTTTTTTTAATTTTTATTTACTAGAATCCTAAACCCTATAAATATACCAAATTTCAAGTTTGTGTGTGATCTAGAAGTATTACAACCCTCAAATAAAGTGCGGGGGTTGACTTAATAAAATTTTTTATGTTTTTCTTTACGAGAGTCTTAAACCCTATCACTATACCAAATTTCAAGTTTGTATGTCATCTAGAAGTTTTGCAACCCCCAAATGGAATATGGGGGTTGATTTAATAATTTTTTTAAATTTTTCTTTAGGAGAGTCCTAAATTCCATCGCTATACTAAATTTCAAGTTTGTATGTCATCTAGAACTTTTACAACCCCCAAATGGAATATGGGGGTTGATTTAATAATTTTTTTAAAATTTTTATTTAGGAGAGTCCTAAATTCCATCGCTATACCAAATTTCAAGTTTGTATGTCATCTAGAAGTTTTACAACCCCCAAATGGAATATGGGGGTTGATTTAATAATTTTTTTAAATTTTTCTTTAGGAGAGTCCTAAATTCCATCGCTATACCAAATTTCAAGTTTGTATGTGATCTAGAAGTTTTACAACCCCCAAATGGAATATGGGGGTTGATTTAATAATTTTTTTAAAATTTTTATTTAGGAGAGTCCTAAATTCCATCGCTATACCAAATTTCAAGTTTGTATGTCATCTAGAAGTTTTACAACCCCCAAATGGAATATGGGGGTTGATTTAATAATTTTTTTAAATTTTTCTTTAGGAGAGTCCTAAATTCCATCGCTATACCAAATTTCAAGTTTGTATGTGATATAGAAGTTTTGCAACCCCCAAATGGAATATGGGGGTTGATTTAATAATTTTTTTAAATTTTTCTTTAGGAGAGTCCTAAATTCCATCGCTATACTAAATTTCAAGTTTGTATGTCATCTAGAACTTTTACAACCCCCAAATGGAATATGGGGGTTGATTTAATAATTTTTTTAAAATTTTTATTTAGGAGAGTCCTAAATTCCATCGCTATACCAAATTTCAAGTTTGTATGTCATCTAGAAGTTTTACAACCCCCAAATGGAATATGGGGGTTGATTTAATAATTTTTTTAAATTTTTCTTTAGGAGAGTCCTAAATTCCATCGCTATACCAAATTTCAAGTTTGTATGTGATCTAGAAGTTTTACAACCCCCAAATGGAATATGGGGGTTGATTTAATAATTTTTTTTAAATTTTTATTTAGGAGAGTCCTAAATTCCATCGCTATACCAAATTTCAAGTTTGTATATCATCTAGAAGTTTTACAACCCCCAAATGGAATATGGGGGTTGATTTAATAATTTTTTTAAATTTTTCTTTAGGAGAGTCCTAAATTCCATCGCTATACCAAATTTCAAGTTTGTATGTGATCTAGAAGTTTTGCAACCCCCAAATGGAATATGGGGGTTGATTTAATAATTTTTTTAAACTTTTCTTTAGGAGAGTCCTAAATTCCATCGCTATACTAAATTTCAAGTTTGTATGTCATCTAGAACTTTTACAACCCCCAAATGGAATATGGGGGTTGATTTAATAATTTTTTTAAAATTTTTATTTAGGAGAGTCCTAAATTCCATCGCTATACCAAATTTCAAGTTTGTATGTCATCTAGAAGTTTTACAACCCCCAAATGGAATATGGGGGTTGATTTAATAATTTTTTAAATTTTTCTTTAGGAGAGTCCTAAATTCCATCGCTATACCAAATTTCAAGTTTGTATGTGATCTAGAAGTTTTACAACCCCCAAATGGAATATGGGGGTTGATTTAATAATTTTTTTTAAACTTTTCTTTAGGAGAGTCCTAAATTCCATCGCTATACCAAATTTCAAGTTTGTATGTCATCTAGAAGTTTTACAACCCTAAAAGGGGATGCGGGGTTGACATAATAACATTTTTTTTAATTTTTATTTACTAGAATCCTAAACCCTATAAATATACCAAATTTCAAGTTTGTGTGTGATCTAGAAGTATTACAACCCTCAAATAAAGTGCGGGGGTTGACTTAATAACATTTTTTATGTTTTTCTTTACGAGAGTCTTAAACCCTATCACTATACCAAATTTCAAGTTTGTATGTCATCTAGAAGTTTTGCAACCCCCAAATGGAATATGGGGGTTGATTTAATAATTTTTTTAAATTTTTCTTTAGGAGAGTCCTAAATTCCATCGCTATACTAAATTTCAAGTTTGTATGTCATCTAGAACTTTTACAACCCCCAAATGGAAGATGGGGGTTGATTTAATAATTTTTTTAAAATTTTTATTTAGGAGAGTCCTAAATTCCATCGCTATACCAAATTTCAAGTTTGTATGTCATCTAAAAGTTTTGCAACCCCAGAACGGGGTGCAGGGGTTGACATCATAACATTTTTTTTTATATTTTTCTGTATAATAATCTTAAATCCTATAATTACACCAAATTTCAAGTTTCTAAGTCATCTAGAAGTTTTACAACTCCTAACAGGGGGTGCGAGGGTTGACATAAATATATTTTTTTATTTTCCTACTTACAAGAATCCCAATTCCTATAATTGTGCCAAATCTCAAGTTTGTATGTCATCTAACAAATTAGAAGTTGTAAAAGTTATTTAATTTCAATATTTTAATGCATAAGAAGTCCCGTTTGAAATGATGTCACTGTCTGCCTCACAAACATATGAGTTTTAAAAATTTTAAAATATAATATGGGATAAGATTAAACAGCCAGATTTATTACTAGCTAACAGCATCAGTGATTGATTAAATACTGAATGATAATATAATAATGGTTACGTTTGTTTCACTTAAATCAATAGAGCTTTGAATTAAATCTTACGATTTTATTAAAATTATCGCCCATTTGTAGGAGCAATTAAAACCGGTTTAAACGAAATTTACATGACGCATAAATGAAACGTATTAAAAGTGTTTCTTAAATAGCTTTAACAAAATATAATATGTACGAATTTTTGTCACCTTAAATGACGCAATCTTTACTAAGAAATACAATGCATAAAGTGAAGTCCCGTTGAAATGACGTCACTGTCTAGCCACAAAGGAATCAGTGTTACCAACACAATTCTTGTTAAATATGCGGACGCAGGGTAAACCTATGCCATAAATTTGTATACAAATGTATACAAATCCCGCGCTATTAGCGCTGCGTGTGGCAAACGCTCGAACTACGATTTTATACACGAATCAGGAATGGGTGTCAAACTGCGCACAGCTAATTTTTACATTTTCGCCATCTAGACTCTTTAAGCTTCATATGGTGCAATTTTGAGGCACTAGTCACCCAGCGTCCGTATATCCGGACGCCGAGTGACTTCGGACGCTGCTTGAACCTAAGATTTTACATGGGGGGACGCATAGTGGTGCCCTATAGATATATATATATATATATATATATATATATATATATATATATATATATATATATATATATATACACGCCCAACTATCCATACCAAGCCCGCTATGTTACGCAGGCACTCAGAAGCCTGGGCTTTCCTGTAGAGTTTAAGCTGTATATTCTACCTCAATCGAACCGATAATTTCATATTATTAAGCGCAACCTGCGAGGGGTAAGTTATTTTTACATACAAATGAATATATACTGTACAGCTTTTACGAGACCGCATATATTATTGGTACTGTAGCAGTCCTGTTTGTATAAAAATAGATATTTCACGCATTATACCAAGCCACGCAGGGTTGCCGCTACTGTTACCAGCAAAACGTAAGATTATTGATCGTGTAATTTGTCTCGCCGGCTGTGAATGTCGGACAAACCACGGTTAGTCACCGAGACTTCCCGAATGCTTTCGTTCTTATGTGATGGTAATGCCGAGTTGGGAGTATCCTAGCGGAACTTTTGTTCTCGCCAACAGCCTGAGTCAAGGTCGTACTGGCTGGTCGTCTGGCTATTATCGATTTTATTTTAGCTTTCTCGCGGCATAGTAACACAGACAATTATATACAACGAACTTTATGAAAAGAAGATGGAATTTTAGATTTCAGATCATGTTCTACATGCATAATTAACTGAATATTAAGTTACCTCGGAATTCGCCTTTTGGCCGCCGATTTTGATGATTTTTTTTTAAATTGTAGGTAATCGACTATATTTCAAAGTCTAAATATTAGATTTGTCCTGTAATGCCCTGTTTAATTGTTAATAACAAATTATTACTTTTTTCATAAGGGACTAACATTTAAATAATTTCATCAAATTTGTATTATAATTGCATAAAGTTGGGTACTTATAGGTTTTTAGGGTCGTAGATTCAAAATTTTAATAAAAATTTGATGAAATTATTTAATTATTAATTAGCCCCTTATGGAAAAAGTAATAATTTATTAATAACAATTAAACAGTAATTTTCAAACCTTTGACAGTACAGACTTTACCAATTAAATATTTTAGTTTGAAAGAAAATGGCAAGAACAAAATTACAGTTTTCAATTAAATTAATATAAATAAAAATATTATTTCTAAAAAAAGATAAATCAATATTAGACGGTTTCCTAGAAAAAAAATACCTCGGAATTCGCCTTTTGGGCACCGATTTTGATGATTTTTTTAAAATAGTAGGTAATCGAATATATTTCAAAGTCTAAATGTTCGATTTGTCCGCTAATGCCCTGTTTAATTGTTATTAACAAATTATTATTTTTTCCATAGGGGGTTAATTAATAATTAAATCATTTCATCAAATTTTTATTATAATTGAATAAAGTTGGGTACTTATAAGTTTTTAGGGTCGTAGATTACGAATCCGGGGTCCAAATTGGTCTAAAATTCAAAATGGCCGCCGGTGTCAAAACTTTAATATATGAAATTTTGAATGAAAAATCGTACCAAGGGGTTTTTAAAGTAGCAAATTGTGCTGTTAAGCTAAAAAATGACCCAGATGTAAAATGCTTGTCACAAAATGGCCACCGAAACTAAATATGATTAAAATTCAAAATGTTTAATCTCTACTGTATGTTTGTTTAAGATGGATTAATATAGTAGTTAACACAATTTTAAGATTGTTGCAATTATTATTTATTTAAAATTCAAATTGATAGAATGGAGTTATTCCGTATGAATAGTGTTAAAATAAATTAATACTCCATAATTTAACCAGATTCCGTTTAAGTCTGAAACTTTATTTATCGTCAGATTTAAATAAAGGATATTGTGTTAATTATTATTTACTTGTGTTTCATGTAAAGCATTGTTAGTTTTTTCAGCTACTTCTGGCAACGTAGAAAAAGAATGTGCTCTTTACATTTTGAAAACTGATTAGTAAGCTTTTTTTTGGGAAGAATAAATTCTTTTTTACATGCTCTTACTGGTTGCGACACTTCAACAGCGTTTTTCGGCAAAGGGGAAAATAAATTTTTCAAAACTTTTGAATGCAAAATTTTATAGGTGTTTTTATAATTTTTAGAAATAGTTAGGGTTACTGAAGACAAGATAAGATATATAGAAAATAAATAAAATGGAACTTTTTTATTAGAAATTGCATGAAAATACAACTAAAAGAAATTGATTTAATTTTATTTTATTTGACAAATCCCATATTGTATAATATCATCTTCAGAGTCATTGCGTTCTGTTTCTTCTTCTTGTTATTTTGAAAAGCATTCTTCATCAGAGAAGTTTTCATCTAAACTTCTTTTTCATTAATGTTTCCTACGTTTGGACATTTCCAAAACTTTAAAAGATTTGAAGATTTGAGTTTTGTTTTCGACTATGCTTAAAAATTGGCTATAAGTGGATTCGAAGATGCCAAAAATAAGTTGAGAATTTTCTCATTAGTTTCTTCTCTGGAAGATTTGCATGGATGACCTCTTCTAAATTAACTAATCAACTTTATTTATTTCTTCTAAATAGCTTGAAATCTTTTTTCTCGCTTCTTCGCTAGCCGTTCATCTGTATCTTTTTGATGGACCAGCATGCCTTGAAGGTTAGTTAGAGTACCGTAGGTACATTTTACTAAAACATTTTCTGCAGCTTTTATGGTTGAATGGTCTTGAACTTTTCAACATTTATTTCATATCCACATACAACTGTTTGCATAATATCAAATCTATTAATAAATTATCTCTGACTTAATTTCTGTAATTTCTGCAGAAGTAGCTAGCGCATTGAAAAAGCACATTGCTTCATATTTTCTTTGTTTTTAAAACTGTAAACCATGTGGGAAAAAAACGTGAATCTGTGTATCAAACAATAAACAAGTAACTGTGATTCACTGGCAAACATTTTAAGAAAAAATGAATGAACTGGGTGTTTTGCAAACCTTACTGAGCTGAAAACATGTGAATACATGTCTGAGATACCTATTAGAGACCGCTAGTTTAGCCGTTTAATTCTTTCGACATTTTGTCAGCTTTTGAAGCAAAATCCCGTTACATGAGACGGTGGAATAGTCTAAATTTTTGACAGTATTGCCTTTTTGTCCGTTCCAAGTTTTGATGACTTTCGGATTTAGATTAATTTATTATGATATGAGCTTTCAATCAGTAAAGGTTTCATCTTGTAAATCCGTTTCCCCAAAAAGAACGACCTAAACAAATCCACAAACTGACAGAGGAACTAAGGGAAGACTGACAGATAGGTGCCCAGTTCGTGTTATGTTATTCACTAACCATGTACAGTGCCGCCCATTTGAAAGTGCACGACTCTTTATATGTAATATTCCAAAATGACATCGTGTAAGTCAGGATTCCATGGGCTGTGTTTATAACAGCTGCAGCGGAATGAAAGGTTTATTATTATTATTTTCAAATACTTGTTTAAAATAATTTATCAGCTTAGAGTAAGTTATAGAAAACATAACCGAGGTAAATCGGGTCTATCGTGTACTTTCAAATGGGCGGCAGTGTACCTCTAAGTTGCTATTTAATACTTCATAAAGAATTATGATATGACTTTTAAATTATTAGTCCAAGAGCAAGAGCAAAAAAGTAGGTTCATAATGCAATGAAATGTTTTCGTAGACAATAACATTTTCTACAACTTTTATTACAAACTTTTTTCTGTATAGTGCATAGCTTTATATTTAAAGCGCGCCAAACTTTCTCCAACATGGTTATTGCTAAATATATAGTTAACGGTTGATAATACATTAAAAATGGTAATAACCAAATTTGTAGAACACAAAATTTCTTATAGAATTTATTTGAAGTTTTTTTTCTATAAAATTGATACTTTAAGAGCTATAGCTTGGTAAACTATTGCACCGCGTGAATTATCTGTGGTAATGTTGGTCATAGTACACGGTAAACATTTCATAACACATAAAACGGCGAAAAGTGTTCAGAAAAATGACAGTACTGTGTAGTGTGTAGTGAATGTAATGTATTAATCTTATAAATAGTGCCAAGAAGTACTCATAATTTATACATCTTTCTTAAATTGCATGGGTAGAACCTATTATCATAAAAAACTGTCAATGTAGCAAGATATAATAGTTTGTCACGTACATCACGTACATCATAAAAAATAATAATAATCATGATGATAATAATAATCATGAGAAGGGAAAGGTGGAGAAAAGGATAACAGAGTTCAAAGAATGCAAATTAATTTTTTGAAATAAAAAACGGATTAAAACATTTATTTATACAAAAAGTGGCAAGTTATTTTACGTCATAAGTCTCATCTGTTTGGATGATGAAGGAAGTCACTCATCGTCTTCCACATCCTTGTTTTCTGCCACCGATATATCCGTAGGAGGTAAATCGAAAATTTCATTTTCATCGACTTCGTCTTCGATGGTTTCCAATGTATCTGGCACATGTGCATCCACCACAATTCGAACAAATAATGGAACATTTTAAGCCAGCTTTTCGGCATACACAGGCAGCCCCGGAATTTGTTGTGCATTTGCAAGATATTATTTTCAGCAAACTTGAGGGTGCTGGAGCCATAGTAGTTCGAATTGGTTGAAGTCCATTTGTAGTCCGCTTCCAATCCCATTCTTCAGGATCATGGTAAAATCCAAGCCAAGTTTGAACCTGGTGGTAGGTTCTAAAAGAATGGTAACGTGCCGTATCTTGGGTTGGAGGTAGAAGTGAGAGGTTTAGTTTGGTGTTACTCGCCAAATTGGCGAAGCATTTTTAGCGAAGAGAGTTAATGGACGCATTGAGAGGCGCATGATTATATATAGTGTATAATTTCGTGGCTATTGTGCGTAAACTCGGCATTTACAGCGTTATAAGTCTTAAAGTATCAATTTTATAGAAAAACTTCAAATAAATTTTATCGGAAATTTTGTGTTCTACAAAATCATCAACCGTTAACTATATATTTAGCAATAACCATATTGAAAAAAGTTTGGCGCGCTATAAATATAAACTTATGCACTATACAGAAAAAAGTTTCAAATAAAAGTTGTAGAAAATGTTATTATCTACGAAAACGATTTTTTTACTATTTTACTAGGTTACTAACATTATTCCATTGTTATTTCTAAACTACTACTATTTAGTAAGCATTAATCCTACAGTTCGGACAGCTTTTTTAAGGAATTCTCCCGTGTAAAACAGCCAGCCTTCGCATTGAAATGAGACAGTGTTAAGATCTGCAGATGAGAACAACTTTGTTCTATTTCTTTCACCTAATGTAACTGCTATCACTCAACCAACGGACCAAGAATATATAAGAAACACCTAAGAGATTTTACAGACGTATCGTTTCGATTAATTTCTTGGAAACATTTGATATGATGCTATTTTGAAAGTTCTCTAATATCAAAGATGCAATTTTTGCTTTCGCTATTGCATGGATCAATGTTAAACAACTGACAATCGAGAAAACGTTTTTTACAATTATGAATAATGGAAAAGAAGTTAACGGCGAAGATGTTACTGAAGACGTGATTTGTTCTAAAGGTATTGGTAGTTTGGCAAATCAGAGCGAGGATATGAAAGAGATAGAAGAGTCCGACATTGAAGCTTAAATGCATTGTGATCGTAAAAAACAAGGTTACCAAGTACTGACAGGAGATGCAATAATGGAGGAAAGGGAAATTCTACGCGACACCTCTCAAGTAGATCAAGAAATTCTAAGTGATGGTGATGATGATTTAAACATGAAGAAAGTACTTTATGGACAAACTGCTGAAGCCATAGGCGTGTCATTAAATTTTTTTGAACAACATAAGGATCCTGATGTAATACATATTTTACACTGGCAAAATATAAAACAAATGATAAAAAATAACACGGTACGCACAGAAGAAATTTTCAGATTTTCATATAGCTTTTCTAGAACTTTTTGGTATGAAGATTACGAATCTGATGTTGGTTGTTTCCATTCAGGTCAAATGTTGTTGTTTCGAATTTCATTCGTACGCCATGCAGCCAATCCATACCTGCCTCATGAATTTAACTCAAACCGGGTTTCTCAGGAATTGCTTTTTACCTTACGAATGCAAAACGCCAATAGAAGAATAGCATGCATACACCACATAAACAGGGTTGACAATTTTGGCGTTTCTTAATTCTACAGCTTTTTTGCTTTGGCGCTTGGTGCGTAAATTTTGCTATTAGTTTTTAGCTTTGCATCGTGTTTGACTACTATTGCATAATAAGTAGCGTGCCCCAACTTCACCTAACGATAGAAAAAATGTCAGGCGAGGCATCTGTGACTCTCGTTCAGAATTGGACTGGTCTAGTGCCCTCATGTCTCTGTGATTGCGCATTAAGTCTGGTTCCGTTACGGGTAAACTAGCTAGACATATGTTTCCGAACTATCGTTCTCAGATAGTTACGTCAAGGAACTTCAACGCTTTCTTGGATTAATTACTTATTTATCTAAGTTCTTTTAAGAACTTATCAGAATTATTAGCTCCACTTAGAGTGCCGTTAGAAAAAGATGATGAATGGAGATGGGAGAATGAACAAAAAGAAGCATTCTGTAAATTAAAAGAAATATTAAAAAACCCTCCAGTACTTGGTAATTTTAACCCAAATTTACCTATTTTATTTTATTTTACTGCATATGGTGGGGCATTAATTCAGAATGGTCACCCAATAGCTTATTACTCCAAATCTTTAACTAAAACGCAGATCAATTATAGTCAAATTGAAAAAGAAGCATTGGCCATATTACTGGCTTGCAAGAAATTTCCTGTTTATATATGGGGAAACAAAAATCTGATAGTAGAATCAGATCATAAGCCGTTAGAAACCATATTCAGGAAGCCATTAACTGAAGCGCCTCCCAGACTACAGAGAATCCTATTTGAAATACTGCCATATCCCACAATTGTGTACAAAAAAGGAACCATGTTGTACATAGCTGATATACTAAGCAGAGACTGCGCAAAAAATGTTCATGATGACGAGGATGAAAACTCATTTGAGACATGTGTAATAATACCAATGAGTAAAACGAGATTGCAGCAGTTAAAACAAGAGACAAATAGAGATATAGAATTGGTGGAATTAAAACAGCAAATACTTGTAGGATGGCCCGACAGAATAAGCGAAGTTCCGGCTTCTCTAAGAAAATACTGGTCTTACAGGCACGAACTAGCAACTTATGAAGATATCATATTCAAAAATGATAAAATAATGATACCTCCGAGACTACAAGAAGTTGTTCTCAAATGTTGTCACTTTAGTCACAAAGGTATTCTCTGATTGGCCAGAGATTTTGCGTATTTTGGCCAAGAATGTCTGTAGACATTATTAAATTGGTGCAAAACTGCAAGATTGGTACGAAGGAACAAAAAGAGAATCCTAAAGAAAAAATTTTACTTCAAGAGTATCCAGAACGGCCATGGCAAATATTCGCTTCTGATATTTATCATTTGAAGGACAAGGAATACTTGCTAATGGCAGATAGCTATTCAGGTTATTTTGACTTCGTGCAATTATCAAGCTTAACCAGCAGGTCAATAACTCGAGCATTTAGATGTTGGTTTGCTACATTTGGAATACCTGATATTCTTCGTACAGATGGAGGAAAACAATATATATCTGAAGAATTTAAAGAATTTGCTAGAAGATGGAGGTTTGAACATAGAGTTTCCAGTCCACAGTTTCCCAGACCGAATGGTTTAGCAGAGCGATATGTACAAGAAGCAAGATCGATACTAGATAAATGTATAGAAGAAGGTTCAGATATCCAGTTAGCCCTTTTACATCACAGAAACACACCAAGAGACACCCTAGGTTCTCCAATGCAAAGATTAATGGGTCGAAGAACTAAAACGTTCATTCCCATTAATACAAAGTTATTATTACCTGAAACAGTTAAAAATGTTTCTGAAAAGTTGAAAAATATTAAACTAAAAGAGAAGAAATGTGCAGATAGAGCAAAAGCAAATTTACCAGAATTTTAAAATGATGAAAAAGTATTAATTAGAAAGAGACGCAAGGAATGGACTCCTGCAACAGTTGTAAAGAAGGCAGAAGAACCAAGCTCGTGGATTGTACAATAGGGTGGTCCAACAAAAAAAGCAAAGTCGGAAATCTTATGTTCTCACCCCCTAGGATTATTGTATATCGAAAAAAAAAGTACCCCTATTTTTTATTTTGAAATCGGACGATGTTTAGGGGTGCCTCAAAGCCCTTAAAGGTTCCAATGTATTTTATATGGGAAAAAAAACTCTTTCATAGGTTTGGTATAGAATTTTAGAAAATCAATATTTTTCAATGGGACTAATCTGTTTCTCTTCAGAAATGTTCAGAAAATGACATCCAATAATTTATTTATCAAAATATTTTATATTAAAAAATAGTAATAAATATTTTTTAACGATTTTTCTGTTTCTTTCATTTATGGGGTTTTTTGCGGGTCTGTAAAAAATAGTTAATATAAAAAATTTAACAAATAAATTATTGGATGTCATTCTCTAAACATTTCTGAAGAGAAACACAGTAGTCCGGTTGAAAAATATTGATTTTCTAGGATTCTATGCCAAATCTACGAAAACGTGTTTTTTTTCACATATAAAATACATGGGAAACTTTAAGGGCTTTGAGGCACCCCTAAACATCGTTCGATTTCAAAATAAAAAATAGGGGTACTTCTTTTTTCGATATACAATAATCCTAGGGGGTGAGAGCATAGGATTTCCGACTTTGCTTTTTTGTTGGACCACCCTATTGTACAAACACCAGATCGTACACAATATCGAAGAAATTCATGGTTCATCAAAAGAAATCACCCAGAGCTACAATAAATAAATCATGGCGATGATGTTAAGCAGTTGACAGTAGTGTGTCAAATCAAGAACCAAAAGCACAAGCAACGAATGATCAATTTCTTCAACAACAATATACTTATATCAAGATATGGTAGAGTAATTAAGAAACCAAACAGACTGAATTTATAACTGCAGAATTAGTTGATGTGTTGTGATTGATATATGTTATTTGTTAAATGAATGATGTGTAATTTATTTATTTTATTAGTAAAAGAGAGATGTAATACAGGGATCTAGTTACAGATAGATAAACAAACATTGTACTAGTTTGACATTAGTAAATCGAACACGTTAATAAATTAATTATTTAAATAACATGTTTTATTGGGTAATTATTATTATAAATAATAACATAAAACATGACATTATTTAATGTCAATTCTACTGCTATTGAGAGACATAGTACCAACGACAGTAATACTGCCAGGTGCTTTTTCAAAGCGCTTGCGACTTCTGCAGAAATTACAGAAATTAAGACAGAGATAATTTATTAATAGATTTGATATTATGCAAACAGTTGCATGTTGATATGAAATAAATGTTGAAAAGCTCAAGACCATTCAACCAAGGAAACTGCAGAAAATGTTTATGGTACTCTAACTAACCTTCGAGGCATAAAATGCTGGTCCATCAAATGAACAGAACATGAAGATGAACAGTTAGCGAAGAAGCGAGAAAAAAGATTTCAAGCTATTTAGAAGAAATAAATAAAGCTGATTAGTTAATTTAGAACAGGTCATCCATGCAAATCTTCCAGATAAGAAACTAATGAGAAAATTCTCAACTTATGTTTGGCATCTTCGAATCCACTTATAGCCAATTTTGAAGCATAGTCGAAAACAAAACTGAAATCTTCAAATCTTTGGAAATATCCAAACGTAGGAAACATTAATGAAAAAGAAGATTTAGATGAAAATTTCTCTGATGAAGAATGCTTTTCAAAATAATAATAAGAAGAAACAGTTTTGCATTCAAAAAGTTTTTTTTTAGGGGCAAAGAGAAAAATTTATTTTTCCCTTTGCCGAAAAACGCTGATAAAGTGTCGCAACTAGTAAGAGCACGTAATAAAGAATTTAGTCTTCCAAAAAAAAGCTTACTAATCAGTTTTCAAAAATTAAAGAGCACATTCTTTTTTTACGTTGCCAGAAGTAGATGAAGAAACTAACAGTGCTTTACACAAGAAACACAAGTAAATAATAATACAATATTCTTTATTTAAATCTGACGATAACTAAAGTTTCAGACTTAAACGGAATCTGGTTAAATTATGGAATTCCATTCCATCAATTTGACTTTTAACTAAATAATAATTGCAACAATCTTAAAATTGTAACTACTATATTAATCCATCTTAAACAAACTTGTAGTAGAGATTAAACATTTTGAATTTTATTCATATTTAGTTTCGGTGGCCATTTTGTGACAAGCATTTTGCATCTGGGTCAGTTTTTAGCTTAACAGCACAATTTGCTACTTTAAAAACCCCCTGGTACGATTTTTCATACGAAATTTCAAATATTAAGCTTTGACACCGGCGGCCATTTTATAGCCACCATTTTGCACTTTGGACCAATTTGGACCACGGATTCGTAATCTACGACCCTAAAAACCTATAAGTAGCCAACTTTATTCAATTATAATAAAAAATATTTAATTATTAATTAGCCCCTTATGGAAAAAATAAAAATTTGTTAACAACAATTAAACAGGGCATTAGCGGACAAATCTAACATTTAGACTTTGAAATATAGTCGATTACCTACAATTTAAAAAAATCATCAAAATCGGTGCGCAAAAGGCGATTTCCTAGGTAACTTAATAATAATAATAATAATAATAATAATATTGTCTTTATTATTTAGTTCCTTTTTTTTATATATACACAAATACAGAAATAAAAATATATTATTGATTTTATTTTACATATAGTTAAAGAAAAACCTTTTCATAGGCGAAGTTCAGCTTAACGACAAGGTCGTGTTGCTGCTCTACCACTTAACCTACAACTTAATTATTTAATAAAAAATATAATTATACAAAGCAAGTATACCGGCATGGAGCCTACTGTAAATACGGTTATAGAGAAAAAGAAAACAAAGAAACAGATACAATCCGCTATAGATTACGAACAAATTGCAAATTCACGTATATTGTTCATCAACCAGCAATTCATATATCGTTTTTTTAAAACGATAACTACTTAGTGATAAGACTGTGTGGGTATATATTTTATTGTAACATTTAACGATACAGTACGAAAATGACCTTTGGAAAAACTGTTTGCGGTAGATGGGGACAGTTAAAAGACCTCTGTGGCGTAAGTTTAGATTATGGATCTCTGTACGATATGCTAATTTCCTGTGTAAATACGGTGGACATTTATACAATAAAACTTTGCGATAGAGACAAGCAGCATGCAGATATCTACGGTTCTCCATACTTAACCATCCAATCTCTCTACGTTTGTGGGACACTCTTTCAAACTTACGTATCCCGAAAATAAGTCGCAAACAAGAGTTTTGCAATTTTTGTATTCTAGTTTTATCTATTGAATCTAGACACGGACCATACACTACATCACAATAGTCGAATTGTGATAGTACCAGTGTATTACATAAACATGTCTTTATATGCGCACTTAGTATATGCCTGTTGTTATATAATAATTTTAAATTAATGTAAGCACGCTGGAGACACTTGTTAACATGATTTTTAAATCGTAGATCCTGATCTATATGAAGGCCAAGATTTTTTACACACTCTTGAAATTTTAATTGTGTGTTATTAATTACGACGTTTAGGCTATTAGTACATTGTAGTCTTGCATTTTTACTGCCGAAGAGTATAGCATTAGATTTGACGGCATTTAATTGAAGGCAATGTTTTTTTGATATTAGGTATAGTTCATTCAAATCACGATTTAGTCTAGCACAAACAATATCTTTCTCTTGAGGTGTAAATGAAATGTAAACTTGAGTGTCGTCAGCGTAGGTATGGTAATGACTGTATTTAAGATGTTCTGTAAAAGTTGAAGTATAAATAATAAATAAAATTGGCCCCAATATCGAACCTTGCGGAACACCATTTACGACGTTAACAAATGACGATGTGTTGTTATGTAGAATGACTCTTTGAACCCTGTCATTTAGATAGCTTTTAAAGAACTTTATTGCTGAATCAGCTAATCCTATATAATGGAGAACTGATAAGAGGATATTATGATTTATTGTGTCAAACGCTTTAGAAAAATCCAATAAAACAAGTATTGTGAGCTTATCCTGATCTGCAGCTTTGATAATCTCATCTGTTAAATCTAAGAGAGCAGTACTACAGCTATAACCTGGTCTAAATCCGGATTGTTTATCAGGTAATATTTTACATTTCTGCAGGTGAGCACGAATCTGGTTTTCAACGGCTTTTTCCAAGACTTTTGACAGGGTGGGTAGTATACTTATAGGACGTAGATCTTTAAAGGATGTAGGTGTTATCAGTTTGGGAATAGGTATAATATTGGCCTTTTTCCAACAACTAGGATAAACTGATTGAGTTAGACAGAAGTTAATAATATGAGTGATAACTGGTAAAAGAAATGGCACGCTGGCTTTTAAAATAAAAATCTCTATATTATCACCGCCTACAGCATTAGACTTAATAGAGGTTAGATATTTTAATACATCTATTTCGGTGACAACTTTCAATTGCAAAGATTGTCCTACAGTTGCTTTAACGTTGTTGTTATAAAAGTTAACAGTTTCATTGATTCATTAGTTGTAGTATTTCCATTAATTGAAATAGAATTAATAAAATAGTCATTAATCATTTCTACATTAGCTAAGTGTTCTGGAATACCTGTATTATTTCTTTTAGTTTTGCAAATATCCATATGCTTTAAATTTTTCCAAAATGGCTTTGTGTTATTAGCTTGAAATATTCATTTAATCACGCATGTAGAACATGATCTGAAATCTAAAATGTAATTAATGCGAATAAGATGTGGCAAAAGCTTTTATTTTACTATACATACATCTATTTTATTCTTAATAATTAAAAATCATAACTGTTATCTTTTATTAATAGTAAAAACACCTTACATTTTATTCACATGACCCATTATTTTGTAATCAATCTTTGAAACAAATTGCGTGTAGCTTCAATTTTATTTCATAATTACCCATTTACCAATTTTCATAAATTATCAGGTATTTTTTTCAAATAAAAACATTTCAATCTTCACTTTATTATTTAAAAAGTTAATTACAGCGAAAAATCTACGTAGCTAATTATAACTAATTATTGTAGAATTCTTACAAAAAGCCTACATCACCCTATTTTATGAGAGATATTGTTCAAGAAATAAAATATGTACCTAATATCACCAAAAAATCAACGAAAATAGAAAATGTATAATTAGAAATTTTAAAAATTCCCTATCTGCAACTACAAATACTATAGTGTGGGTTTTGTTTTTATAATAAATAGCTATACAAACTACCAAATTAATATAATAATAAATTAAACATTTTCATGAAGAAACGGAAACTTAGGAAATAATTTTAAAGAAAATACAAGTTTGTTACAAAAATCAATATTAAATGTGTGCAAATGTACAAATAAGCAGTAAACGAATTTGCGCGGGAACCAGTCCCCCTACATACGTTAACCACTCTTATGGTATAAAAATGTGTGAAGTTAAATAGAAAAATCAATAATCCAAACACTTGACTTTCAAGCCCCATTGCCAGATCACTGGGACTCGTATAATGCGTGTAATTTGCATCGCGCGTAAGGTCAGTTTGATGTCTACAGTATATATACAACACCGATCGTTGGCCCCCTATATTTATTTCCCTTGAACTAAACGTGTGTATTTTGAGATATATGACGGTCTTTACCCGCCATTTCGAAAATCGAGATTCCGCATCTCCTGATGATGCTTAATCAAGAAAACACTATTATACACATAAAATTTACGAAGCCCAGAACCGGGCTGCGTAAGTTGGTGCCGGGCTTCGTATAGATAGGAGAACACTCTGTTTTAGGCTTGGTAATGCCGCCTAATGTGTATATATATATATATATATATATATATATATATATATATATATATATATATATATATATATATATATATATATATATATATATATATATATATATATATATATATATATATATATATATATATATATATTGCTGTAATATTGGATAATTAAATATAATAAATTATTTTTAAAAATTTTATTATATATTTTGAAACTGTGAATAATTGCCGTTTGATCGTAGATAATTACTTTATAATTAAAGTGATTTTTTAAAATAACTGTGAACTTTGGAAATTCTTTTTAACTTCCTTCTTTATAATATCTAATATGATTTGAAAATACCTTTTAATAGATTTAATAATGCAATGGTTATATAAATTAGTGTTACGTTAGTTTTTGACTAACTCAAGTTTACGTAAGAGAGTTGGGCGCCAGTTAATAACTTAAATTAACAGAATTATATTTAATAAAGACTCATCTCAGGGTGAATGTGGTTTCTTGTGGTATTAAAAATATACAAATAGAAATTTGAAATTACTTTTAAAATTGAAATCTTAATTAATTTTAACTATTACTAAATTGTTCAAATCACTTTACTACACTTTACAAACGATAGTCTTTTCTTCAGCAATGCCAATACAAAAAGGAATAACTTCCTACCTTTTTATAATACTTCTTTTTTCCTTTTAGTATAGATGTCCTCTTTCCCAAACCATTGGCAGAGTAGATCACTTTATTTATAAAACAGCCTTGGTAGTGTAATGTCTGGCGTGCCGGACTTTCACCCAAGCGGCCCGGGTTCGACTCCCGGCGCTGGCAGATCTGGTTAAGGTTTTCTGCAGTTTCCCTTAGCTGTAACACAAATGTGGGATTTGCGCTGTTCCATCTATAAGTCGGCTGCAGCCGCACATTGGGCCTACATAATAATAATAATCGCCCCCTCCCTCCCGCACAAGCTTATAGCTTCTGGGGCCTTGGTTAAGGTTATGGGTTGTAGTAATTATTATTATTATTATTATTATTATTATTATGTTGACACAGGGCTGGTTTCCAATTCAGGGTTGACTTTCTTCCTTTTGCATGGATTTTCCATATAATATCATCCACACACTTGATTTTGGAACTCACTTTTGTTTATTAACTGCGGGTACAATTTCCCTTTTTCGTAGGATACTTATAGTTGTTTTTGTGTTTAATTAAATAAAACACCCGTTTATGGTTTTAACGTTGATTTATTATCTTGCTTAACTTTAGCAAGTAATTTATCTTAAAGGTGGTTCTTTATAATCATATACACTTTTACAATTTATACTTTTTACACCTTTGCCGTATTCAAATCACCAACTAACTTAACTTGTCTATTTAATTCTAGACTATATAAATTTTTAATATTATCAACCACGACTTTACTCTGTCGCTTTATATTGGTAAGTGTCTATTTACATTTTACTATTGTCTTTATCACGACTTTACTCTGTCGCTTTCTATCAGTAAGTCTATTTACATTTTACTATAGTCTTTAATACGACTTTACTTCGTCGCTTTATTTAGTGAAGTGCTTTAAAACTATGATTTTCTAAGCTTATATACTATTTGCTATTTACATAATCGCGTTACCTAATTTGACGTCACCTTACCATCTAATACAATGACCACACTATTTACAACATATAATACATAATAGCAGATTAATACTCTTTATAAAAGTGACACATCTATTACAGATTAATTACACAATACTTTTACGCAATAATAACGATCTATTTACATTAACAAAAACCTTAAAGAATCACATAACCCGTCGATATTACTCATTTGAAATTATACATAATTGAATTACATCATAACAATAACTTGCGCACAACTGGATGTTACGTATACTTAAGTAATCGGTGAATAAGCTATTTGATAATAAATAAACAAACATGTATTATTTAATCTTATTAAAAAGTATACACATTGATTGTATAATCAATGACACACCATTAAATAACTTAAAATTATTTTTAACTGGAAAAGTTGATAAAAATATTTCAAAAGTGTTAGTATTTAGCAAAGATTTTAGATTTTCACAAAATTTTCAAAATTTTCCAAAATTTTGAAACTACCATCCACAGCATTTATCCCCTCCTGTTTCAAATAAAATTGAAAATGCAATTTTACTTTTAAACACAAATAAGTTAAAACAGCAATACTAACAATATAAGTTATACAAATAAATAATTTTATATTTTTAAACACAAAAAATCTTTTTGTATTTTAATCTTTTATCCCATAAACTTGCCCTATTCCAAATCTGCTAACTAAACTATCTACAATATATACAATAATAATTACATCTTATCATTCCTCATCTCCATCCTATTCATCTAATTATTTCATAATCCTTTTTCTCTGTATCATAATCAGTATATTTCCTACTTAATTATCAAATTTCCGTAGTACTTTTTATTAACAAATGCACTCTTAATAAATTTACTAATCTTTTTGCTTATCATATAATAATATATTTCAATCATAGTTTTTTATTTTATCTATACCACAATTCTACTTTTGTTTTCATTTTCATAAGATTTATACTTATCATAATCAAATTCATCACTATTCACCTTATAAACTTATATCTTCTTATTATTCATTAATCTTTCATTTATAATTTTATTTTAATATCATTTCCTAATCCCCATTTTCCCCGATAAACATTTCATAAACATTTTTCATCTAAATTTTAATTTTCAATTTATTCATACACTTTCCCTCTTTCATTTTTAATAACATAATACATAAGTCCTAATTGAGTATAAAATTCCATAATCCTGTTTATTATATAAAGTCAAATCAGTTATTAAGTCTGAATCATTTTAAATTACGTCATATCTGGGTTTCTTGTCACAAATTGGTTATGTAAATTCTAATTACAATAATATTCTACAAAGATCTTTATTTCTTTCTTCTGCTTTTATAGTTCTTTAGATGAAAATTACTAATTGGTAATATTTGTCTTTTCCAGGGTTTATTTACAATCCTCATATCTTTCCCCTTTCCTCTATTAAACTTTTTATTTTTCTTTTCAATTTTTAAATTACTAATCATGATTTTATTACGTTTGTTTTTCTTTTCTTTGTATTTCAACTTTACTTTCTTATTCCTACATTTTTTACCTATAACAACCTTTTTGTTACATTTTCTATTATAATCTACCTTTCCTAATTCCCTTAAATTTTTCACTTTCTTTTTGTTTGTTAATTTCACTTCTATATTATTAATATGTTTAACTACAACAGCCTCCTTCTTATATTTTTTTCTACATTCAAATTTGTCAATCACTATTTCCTCCTTTGAAATTTCCTTATTGGCATTATTTCCTACATCTATCTTTCCTAATTTTATTGAATTTATTACTAGTTTTTTATCTTTTGATTCTGTACCACCACCCTTGGGAAAATGAAAATATACTTGTGGTTGTATCTTATTGTGGTGAGTAGTGGTACAAGCAATTAAAAATTTTTTTCATCGTGTTGCAATTGCTTTTCCTTGAAACTTACAAATTTTTCCTTTGTAGGACTATATAAATGACTAGGCATGTTACGTGATACCTCTCGCTCCGTATTATATTTACTACAGTTACCCTCCTTACTATTCCTACCGTATCTATCATTCCTTCCGTGCTCCTGCTCTATTTTATCATGTTTCTCATATTTTCTATACTCATCCCGTTCATCACATCTATTATCACTAACTGGATTTCTAACATTTTCCCGATAATTATCCCTATTTCTATATGAAAAACTAGAGTTAGACTGTGTAAAATTCACATTTCTCATACCAGGCCTCGTTGAATCTCTTTTAAGATTATCTAGTACGTCAAAGTTTTTTAATATTTGCAAAAACCGTTCAAACTCTTTTACATCATCAGTGTATACTTTCTCTAAAATAGGCCTATCAAAATGTTTAGCTAATTGTTTAATTACAACCGCCTCTTCTATCGGATTGTCCAATTGGTTAATCATAAACATTTTATTCAAGGCATAATTTTCCCTTGTTGTCCCTTGAAGAGGGTTAAACCTTCCAAATGTTAAGTTTTCTACCACTTTTTCTTGTTCCGATAGCCCCCAATACTGTGTCAAAAATAATCTTTCGAAATCTTCAAAATTATGGATTTTGTTTTCATTTATTGAAAACCATTTTTCTGCTTCTCCTTTCATCAGTCCACGAATAATTGATAATTCATAATCGAAATTATACGATTGTTTAAGACTTATTTTCACATTACCCAAATACGATTTTATATTCTTTATAAAAGTCTTAGGATGCATTCTTTTATCCCCATAAAATTTAGTAATATTTTGTTCACTCAAAGACGGTAACACAATAGGTACGCATGAATGTTGTCCTAAACTTGATTCAGTTTGGATACTTTTTAATTCATTAACCTGAACAGTAATTTGTTTCAAATCCTCTTCTATACATTCGGATCTTTGAATACAATTTCCTTGAACTTCGCCTATCTTATTTTTAAAATATATTAAATGAGTATCTTGAATTCCTTTTACTTTTGTTATTTCTTGTGAAAAGGATTCATATTTTTGTTCTAATTCTGTAAATTTCTTTTCATTGTCTATTTTCAATGCTTCTACTTTACTATTCATCTCTTTTGTAATCGCCTCAATATCATCTTTTAATTCTTGTTTTATTTCCTTTATATCATTTTTAATTTCTTGTTTCAAAGTTTCTGATTGAATTCTCATTTCTTCTTTCATTTCTTTCATGTCTTCAGACTGTTTGTCAAATTTTGTATTCAGTTCTTCTTTGTCTTGTTCCCTTTCTTTTTTTCTTTCTTCAGATTGTTTGTTCATCATTTCCTGCATTTGTGCCAACATTTGCGAAAGTTCAGATTGCGCTGGCTTGCCTTCTTCGCCGTTCCCCTCCATTACTGAACTGGTTAAAGCTTTCTGCTTCTCAGACACAACTAATTCTTTATCTGTATACTTCTTTTTTAATACTAAATTACTTTCCGCGGCAGAATATATATTTTAACTGACGTCATACATTAACCACTAAAAATCTTTTCTATTTCTTTAATTATGCTATTATAATCTAAACAAGCTAATATAATCCTAACAAGCTAACTATTACTATAAGCAAAATAACCTACAAAAACTAAATAATCTCAAAAGTCAAATAATCTATTAAAAGCTACTATAAGCCTACTATTTTTCAAAAGATTATATAAACCACAAAAGGTTATATGTACCACAAATGGTCCCACGTTGCCGGTCGCCATATATAAATGCTGTAATATTGGATAATTAAATATAATAAATTATTTTTAAAAATTTTATTATATATTTTGAAACTGTGAATAATTGCCGTTTGATCGTAGATAATTACTTTATAATTAAAGTGATTTTTTAAAATGACTGTGAACTTTGGAAATGCTTTTTAACTTCCTTCTTTATAATATCTAATATGATTTGAAAATACCTTTTAATAGATTTAATAATGCAATGGTTATATAAATTAGTGTTACGTTAGTTCTTGACTAACTCAAGTTTACGTAAGAGAGTTGGGCGCCAGTTAATAACTTAAATTAACAGAATTATATTTAATAAAGACTCATCTCAGGGTGAATGTGGTTTCTTGTGGTATTAAAAATATACAAATTGAAATTTGAAATTACTTTTAAAATTGAAATCTTAATTAATTTTAACTATTACTAAATTGTTCAAATCACTTTACTACACTTTACAAACGATAGTCTTTTCTTCAGCAATGCCAATACAAAAAGGAATAACTTCCTACCTTTTTATAATACTTCTTTTTTCCTTTTAGTATAGATGTCCTCTTTCCCAAACCATTGGCAGAGTAGATCACTTTATGTTGACACAGGGCTGGTTTCCAATTCAGGGTTGACTTTCTTCCTTTTGCATGGATTTTCCATATAATATCATCCACACACTTGATTTTGGAACTCACTTTTGTTTATTAACTGCGGGTACAATTTCCCTTTTTCGTAGGATACTTATAGTTGTTTTTGTGTTTAATTAAATAAAACACCCGTTTATGGTTTTAACGTTGATTTATTATCTTGCTTAACTTTAGCAAGTAATTTATCTTAAAGGTGGTTCTTTATAATCATATACACTTTTACAATTTATACTTTTTACACCTTTGCCGTATTCAAATCACCAACTAACTTAACTTGTCTATTTAATTCTAGACTATATAAATTTTTAATATTATCAACCACGACTTTACTCTGTCGCTTTATATTGGTAAGTGTCTATTTACATTTTACTATTGTCTTTATCACGACTTTACTCTGTCGCTTTCTATCAGTAAGTCTATTTACATTTTACTATAGTCTTTAATACGACTTTACTTCGTCGCTTTATTTAGTGAAGTGCTTTAAAACTATGATTTTCTAAGCTTATATACTATTTGCTATTTACATAATCGCGTTACCTAATTTGACGTCACCTTACCATCTAATACAATGACCACACTATTTACAACATATAATACATAATAGCAGATTAATACTCTTTATAAAAGTGACACATCTATTACAGATTAATTACACAATACTTTTACGCAATAATAACGATCTATTTACATTAACAAAAACCTTAAAGAATCACATAACCCGTCGATATTACTGATTTGAAATTATACATAATTGAATTACATCATAACAATAACTTGCGCACAACTGGATGTTACGTATACTTAAGTAATCGGTGAATAAGCTATTTGATAATAAATAAACAAACATGTATTATTTAATCTTATTAAAAAGTATACACATTGATTGTATAATCAATGACACACCATTAAATAACTTAAAATTATTTTTAACTGGAAAAGTTGATAAAAATATTTCAAAAGTGTTAGTATTTAGCAAAGATTTTAGATTTTCACAAAATTTTCAAAATTTTCCAAAATTTTGAAACTACCATCCACAGCAATATATATATATATATATATATATATATATATATATATATATATATATATATATATATATATATATATATATATATATATATATATATATATACCAATACACGTTGTATATGCAGCATAATGGAAAAAATAATAAACTATCATTCCTAACCAGCTTCTGTCGTTGACATTTATAGAAGTAACTCAATCAATCTTTAAATGTCTTAAGGCCTTTAGAATGAAACGAAATCTGGTTGCCTACGTAGCAAAATAACAACTAAAAATGCAGTGGTAGTATTAGTTTCAAGTGAGCATAATATTTAAAATAGCCTTGGTAGTGTAGCGGTTAGCATGCTAGTCTCTCACTCAAGCTGGTCGAGTCAACACCCGGTGCCGGTACATCTTAGCTGGTTAGAGTTTCCTGCAGTTTTCCTTAGCTGTAACACAAATGTGGGATTTTTTATAATAATAATAATAATAACTACTACAACCCATAACCTAAACCAAGGCCCCAGAAGCTATAAGCTTGTGCGGGAGGGAGGGGGGATTTGTGCTATAACATCTATAAGTCGGCTGCATCTATATTCTACACGATGGGCCTGCATAATAATAACAATCGCCCCTCGCTCCCGCGCAAGCTTCATAGCTTCTGGGGCCTGATTTCCAGGTTATTAGTAGTAATCGTTATTATTACATTGTGACAAAATAATTGGTGAAGTAGGTGCAACGTATCGATGTTAGAAGCCGTCTGCTAATGTGAACTTGAATAGTTTATACAGTTTATCACTTTAGTTTATACAATATAACTTATTCTTAGCTAAATGCACAGCATGAGGTCCATAAAATTCAAAACAAATTATATCTTCAAAACAAAAATATTTGTAATTTATTACTAATTAGAACATTTATTTCATTTCAAAAATAGTTTTAAAGTGCAGTATTATAATTATATAAAACGATTAATAATTCTCTTTCTGTTTGTTGCAACTTTACTAAATTAGGAGCATAATTAACTTGTTCTGTTATCTGACATCTAATAAGAAAAGTTGATATCAGAAAAAGATAATTATCTCCTTTAATATTTTATGCAACATCTACTATATTACCATTTTAATTGTTGATTTTAATTTCCCACAAAAATATAATATGAATATTACTAAGTATCTTAGTCTTAATTGATTTTATAGTTGATATGCTACTTTTTAAATTTCGTGAAGTCATTCCCCTCGCGTCCTAAGAAAAATTAATCACATACGTAATTAATATTCGATTTTACTTAATTTAAAGAAATAGGTCGAGAGAATGAAAATTATAAACTTGACAGAATATCATAAAACAAACAAGAATTTGAAAACACCTTTCATTTATTATTATTATATCTCTGGGTCCCATTAAGAGTTCCAACAAAAAATTGTTAATGACCAACACCTTTAGGGATTAACCGTAACAAATTAACATTCCTTTTTTTTTATTCCTGCATTGCACTTCAAGATATTTTTCGTTACTGCACACCGAACTAGTTAAATTATTTATGAATGAAATATGAAACCACAGAACATGTAGTACCGCTTTTGAAAAATTCAGCTAGTCAGCTTAAAAAATGAACAAAAAGTTTAAAAGGTGCACTATTATTAAATTAAAGCGTATTATTAATAAAATTTTCAGATATTGAGAAATTTAGAACAGTGTGAAAGTTGGGTTGATTGAATATTAAAAATTAACAGTCATTCTTACTTGGTAGTTTTTTTCTTGCTTTATCATTAAAATTCCCTTTGATAGACACACCTTTTTAAACGATGTGTATTTTACTAATAGTTTGTTAATAATTTTAGAAAATTGTTTTTGGTTTTAATTTTGGATGCAGGTATATTAATGGAAACAATATCAAAACTACTAGGTACCTACCACTGGCAGGTGAAGATAAATGAAAAAGAAAAAACTTTAATAATTAAAATTATTACAATTTTTTACAACAAATGAAGATAGTATCTGTTTGATACCATAATTCTTAGGACGAATTTAAATCTTATGTAATTCGCAAGGAAATTTTGCAATACAATAAACTAAATATTTTGTGCTATTGAATTATATTAATTTATTCACCACATCTATTTAACTACACCAGTAATATGAATAAATATATGTTAAATGTATTTTAAATATTAAATTTTGTTTTAATATAAAAAATATTTTTTAAATCTTTATTTTACATCGAATAACTTATATTTGAATCTTTATATATCATACATGTTCAATACATATTTGGACAAATATATAAAAATCTTACATATTGCTATGATTTTACACGTTAAAAAGATATAGTGAAATCCAATATTTCTAGATAAAAATTAGTTTTCACTGATAAATTTAACGATGTGGGGATCATGAATACTTTTTAAGAACTAATAAAGTTTTAATGCTTTTTCAAAATTAAGAACTATCTGAAACAGACAAAACAGGTGGTATTTAAAATGTATGCAAAGCTATAACTACTCTCCTGTAATATTTATTACTGATATTTGTGTTTCATTTTAAGGAGATATTTTGTTTGTATACTACCTTTATGTAACATTCAAGTTTTGTAATTTTTAATGCTTTTTGATCAGATGTTTTGTTGGTATTGAATAGCATAGCATCTTAACCACATTATTGATACTTTTTTGTATACTCGTTTTGAAATAATATGTAGAAAACATGTTTGACGGGGTAAGCTTTTGTAATGTGCAGTAGTTTTATGTAACTTGGGCTGCATAGTATTTTGTAGCTAATTAAGATCATAAAAGGTGTAAGGCATAGATTTATAATCAAGAAACAATGGGAAATTGTGTTAAATTGTAATTTATGTTATAGTTAGTTGAATACAATGTTGTATCGTTGAATACAAAATTCAGATGAATAATCTACTATTTATGCCAAGTGTTATATATCGTCCGATTCCCATTATTGCGATCTACAAAATGCTACAAATAGCTTTTATAAATGAAATTTTGTATAATAAAATTGGGTTATAGAAAATAAGGAAAAGTCATTTTCTTTTGTTTAATGTAAAAAGTTCAATAGTTTGATCAAAAGGTATACAAAGGAACGCATTTTTAATAATGAAGTAGCTCTAAAACATCTAAGAGGGAACATGCATTTCTGGAGCACTTCAGATTAGATTTTTGTAAGGTTATGTTGATAAAAGAAGTAAACTTGGTTTACGTCGGTTAAAAAGAAATTAAGGTTATAATTTGAAGGTTAAACTTAAAAAGTTATTAAAACAAATTTAAACAACGTGTTAAAGTTAATTATTCAAAAGTGAAAAAAAATTATATTAACATCGAAAGTTAATTAATATCCAAAGAACGGAAAAATTATTATTGGATGAAAATAAAAGAAATAAATGGAAATTAGAATTATGATCTTACCAATTATTAATAAACGGTATATGGAGATGGAATATAATAACAATTAATTATTTTATGGTTTGGAACTGGATAGTTGCAGAGATCCATTGAAAATCATAGACGGTTTATTATTATAAGTTAAATTATTTGTTTTATCCCAAAAAAGACCAAAAAACATTTTTTTATTACAAGAGAACAGTTAAGTTTGGTTTCATAATTTGTGTTGGTATCCAAATTATCTATATACCAAAATAAGAAATCGGAGATCTTCAAAGAGACCCGACCTGAGAGCATTTCAATTTTGAGGGATATAAAAGTTAAAAGTTTACGTTTTTTAATTGCAATTTGTCTGCGGTTTTCACGTATCCCCAATCGTGATAATATGTATTACTTACATGTTTGTATGATATTAGAAAATTAATATTTAAAAGTGTATATATGCTAAACAAATAAATCTTAACATAAAATCTAGCATAATTAGAAATATTTACTAAACGTTTCGTTTTGGGCAAACACTAAATTTACATTCAACTCTTAATAATTTATAAATATTTAACATATATTTTCAAAAGATATTTTCAATTTAGCATATACTATATAGTATATGTATGTATTATAGATTATACGGAGTGTCCTAAAATGCCCTTTACACGCAATATCTCCCTTATTTAAAAATATAAAAAAATCAACCAAAAACTATTGTGAATGACTCAAAATGGTCCTTCAGAAAACATCCTTAAACGCTAATTGCATAGCAACGTTTAACAGATCCTGTCAAGTTGATTAATTATTCAAATTGCATCCTCTGTTTCTTTTTTCGCAGAAATGTATTCTTCACCTCATTCTGCATACGGTAGTATGCCTTACTTACTTATCTAATGTGCATTTAGGGGTTGAAAAAATATTTTTTATAAATTGTACACTTCATATTCACTAACTAAATTATTTATTCAAAAATATTATGATTAAAGCCGTGTCTACAAGGAGCTACTGAGGCGCTTTGAAGCCTGTGAAACTAGAAACTGTCGCACGTTTTAATCTTTACTAAATAAATGAAAAAAAAAATTAAATTTGGCAGTTCTGGTTTTCGTCTGTCTTTATAAGCAATTTATAATTTTTCTTTTCTAAAACTGTGTGCAAGAAAATATTTCTCTAATAATTTCCAAACAGAAATGACAAATCCGATCAAGAGTATCATATTTGAATCTACATTACCGTTCTGTATAAGGGTTCTAAGGGAAGCATTGAAAGCTTCCATGGAACGCACGATAACTGACTGTATTTAATGAATTGGTGGTGGGTTATATTGTACGGTATTAATTTTTGTTGTATGTTTTATACAACCTTATGGATATAACTTTGTTTTTAAGTTTTTAGAAATATTGTATAATATTATGTATTGTTGAATTTTTGTAGTAAGTAGGATTTATTCAAAAATAAAAAACATTATATAATCAAACTTTATTAAATTGCATCGTTTAAAATATAATACAGCGAATAATTGTACATAAAGTTATAAAATATTTCAGGTACCAGTTATTTATTGAACGGTCCTCGTATCATGCGTAAATTTTATTTAAATAAATGATTGGAATAAAAGAGTGAAATCAGACTAAGGCATTTAAAGCATGAAACTTTTATTTTATTTAAAATATTATTACATTGGAAATTACGAAAATACTAAGCTTTAGAGAACATTTTGTTGTAATTATAATTAATACTAAAATTAATAAGTTGTCAGTCAAAATAATTAATTTCTATAGAGAGTGATGTAGTGATAATAATTATGTTAAGGAACAGGGAAATTTTGTATTTTTTAATCTGTTTAAAATTCTTCAAAATATAAAATAGTTGCCTTTTACCTAGAAAAAGATAAAGAAATGAAAATAAAATTGTCGTCTGGCAGTTGTTTTGAGGTGTGGAGAGTAAGCAGATGTACATCAGACAAAACAGACGTGCATTTTAAAAATGTATTTCATTTTATTGCAAAAATGTATGCAAATGTGTTAATTATATTTAAAAAGGAGAATTATTGTTTAAAAAGTAGTTGATTAAGAAGAAGTTGATAAGTATAAGCAGTTGATAAGTACAAGAAGTTTATTAAGTGAGAAGAGTACAGTGAATTATTTAAAAGGAAAGTGATTTGTGTAGAGAATCTAAAGTGCGGAGTTGTTTTTTTTTAAGGGGAATCTACGGAATAATTTGTAAATAATCAATGAATGGTTATTTTGGGCATTAACTATTAAAGTATTGATAGTTTTTATGAAAAACCACATTGGTTCATAAAAATTTAAGTTAAAATTGTAAAAAGTTCATTTACAAGTGTTACAAGTGTAAAATAAAATGTTAATTTTGGTCTATCAAAAGTGTATTATTTACATCATGGAGGGAATCCTGAATAAGTAATTGTTGAACTTACCTGAAATAAAAGAAAACAATTAATCATAAAAAAATAAATAAAAAAAGTCAATAAAAACATTTTATTCTAAAGTACTTACCATAGTTTGTGTTGGTAATAAGCATCTGGTACCTAATCTTTGGCGAGCTTCTCAACAACCAGGGAAAATAGACGATCATCTACCAGCATTCAACAGCAATCGCATGGGAGAACGTGATTACACACAGTATCAGCATCTTCGTGGCGGTAAGAAAAATAAATTCTGTGAACATTTGCAATTAAATATTGGACGCATAAGTTTCATGAGCAATAAACAGTAACTAATTATACTTACTTGATTAAATGTTGTTGAAAGGTAAAGGCAGGTATCTTTGTAACACAAAGCTGCACTTTATACGAATTTTTGCTGTAATATGGTGAAGACTTTCCTGAATTTTAGAAAGTGTTGCAGAGCTGCGAATCTTCGAACCTTTCAAAAATTTTAAAAGACCCTTTGAGAATAAGTCTCTAGCTATGATAAGCTTAGCTGGCGCCCATACATCGTTTTTTTCTAGCATCTGTAATTTTTGATATACAGGGAGTATCAGAATATTTTTACTTTATGTAATATTTATTTTGTTGGATGTTATGCTTTTTTGGTATCAGTAAAATAATATAATAGTTTGATTGTATAATCAAATAACACAACAGTATATATTAAAAATAATAATTTGTTTTCATTCAAAATTCACTCAAAATTTATGGGATATATTGATATTATATCAAATACATTATATTAAGAGTACATAAAATAAAATACATTTAAACAGCATTCTAAGTTGAATACCTATTTATGTAATAAGTATTAAAAATCAAATGTTTTTTAAATTAAAAAAATCTATCGTTTTCTATGTTTGACGAATATTGGAAATATTCATTTTTATATGTTGCTACCATGGTATAATTTGAAGTTTTTATTGTACTATATGCATATAATCGTATTAGTTTATATTAAAATGGTAATGTAGAATTATTCGAAAAATCAATTCGATTATTGTATTGATGTAAAATAATTTCAATATAGTATGGTCCAGTCAATATTATACTTAAAAATGTTATAATCAAGTGCATGCATATATACAACAATTTTTTAAGATTAAAATAATTTTAGAGAATATCTTGACGAATCGTACAAGATTCTCGTATTATAGGTATATTTTGAACAATTAATCTAGTTACATCTTATTCATCAAATTCCTAAAGCTAAGTACATTTTATAATTGATAATAAATTTCTTGAATATAATAACACATCTTCTTTTAGGTGCCGTGCTCTGTGGCAGAGCGTTGGCATTTCCCTCCTATACTAGTGTTCAGTGATCACAAGTATAGGGGACCTACAGCTTAAGGTGGACTCTGAACCACCCCAAGTACATAGTACTTTGATTTTTTATTAATATCAGGGAAATTTCCTGGGCAAGGTATACCTCGGTCGTTTGCCATTGCCTTCCGAGGGAGAAGCGATATTTAAAAATCCGGTGATGTATTGGCCGGGGTTCGAACCTGGGTTCCTTGGTCGGTAGTCCCGCACATAATAACACATAATGAGATGATAATGTATTTATCTAACCATAAAAGATCTTTTACCAAAAGCTTGTTAAGTTTACGGTAACTTTACATGACTTCCTGAATAAAATAAACAAACATATAAAATAATAAATAACACTAAAATAGTTTCATAATTATATGAACTAAGAAATAGGAAATTGACAATATTGCTAGTATTTAATATTAATATCATCTCAAAAGGATAATTAAAACAAGAAGAAAACTTATGAAATAAATAAAGATTATTAAAAGTTTCACAGTTTTATTAAAATATACCTACCTGACAATATTGTTTCGACAGCTATGCTGTCATTATCAAAGGTAATATAATTATAAACAAACACGACGCTAAGGTAGATACAAAATAGGTAACAAAAAATAGATAAAAATAATAAAAAAATAAAAAAATAATAAAAATCATAATTAAACATCTAATACTTCCAGTAATGGAGAATTACTGAGTTCAAGTTGTTCATTCATTAAAGGTACCCTGAGTTTGTGTTTGTATATCTCAAAGGCTTCTAAAATGTCTAATTTGCGTTTGTTATTACAAAAATGTAGGAATTTAATATTATTTTGAGGAGTCATTGTGTGATTTTGTTCTAAAAGGTGTTTGGCGTAATTCGATTTTTCAGGATGTTTATTTTTGTAATGACGTACGTGTTCTTTATATCTTATGTCAAAATTTCGAAGTGTTTGTCCAATATATATTTTTTTTATTATTTTTATCTAGTTACCTATTTTGTATCTACCTTAGCGACGTGTTTGTTTATAATTATATTACCTTTGATAATGACAGCATAGCTGTCGAAACAATATTGTCAGGTATATTTTAATAAAACTGTGAAACTTTTAATAATCTTTATTTATTTCATGATTATGGAGTTCCACAAAATAAGGCTGGAAACAATAAACAAGAAAACTTATGCTCAAACAATATGCTCTTAATTTTAATGAGAGATTTAAGCTATAATGTTTAAATTGCGAACTACCAAAACACTATTTTGCATTAAGCTAAAAGGCTCGTGTCCGTGAACCAATGAGAACACAGAAAATGCCACCTGGTTAAAACCACACCTGCCTTTCGGTAATTTCCGGAAGGCGCAGGAAACCTTAAATGTTTTAAAATCGTGTGTTTATAAAATAAGCATTTCTATATTTTAATTAATTAAGCGAACGTGCTTGATATCATGTTTTTTACTTTTAAATTAGTTTTCGGATTTAAACTAGTTTTGATAAGAGAAGTTAACATAAAAGTAATCATTATGCATATGCGAGTGTATCTTTAACTTTCATCGAAAAATTCTTGTATATTTAATTAAACCTTTTTTTTTATTCAATAATTATAATAATATGTGTAATTTATTTTACCTGTATAATGTTCTGCATTTAAGTTTAATTTTTAATTTTGCAGACGATATCTTAGAAATGCGGAGATCATCACTAATTGTAAAATAATTGGAAAACTTTATTTTAGATATCAAATTATTAGAGGTACAAGTAGTTCGATATTTTTTCTTTACCATAATACATTTAATGATGGCAAAGAAAAACATCATACGAGTCATATTTATTTGTAGTTTAATTTCAGTCTTCAACGTATAAATGTAGCAATGCACTATTCATGCGTATGCAAAATTTGCTGCAGTATTGCTTAGATTTTTAAATTATTTTTTGTCTCAAACATCGTTTGATTTTCTCAATTTTCTAGATAGACTTTTGATTTGCAAAAGTCCCCACTCAACGACGTGTGGTAAGCTTTCCACGAATTCGATTAGGAAAATAGAAAAACTTATTTAAAGTAATATTAATTATAGAACTGTAAGTGGCTTTGTACTGTTTTTCTTGTATATACAGCAATGCTAATGAGAACGGATCAAGTATTTGCTAATGTGTTCTATCCGTTGTCAATCGAATATGCACATTGTTGCTAAATTGGGTAACCAACCAAAGTTCTCGCCAGCTCCGTCGTTCACCTACATATCTCCGTATGGAAAATATCTGAGTTCCTAATTGGCTTTTCTCCTTTTATGTACTTCAACACTACATACCCAGTTGTCTTAATTCTTCTAAGGGCTACACTCCCGCATTTTTTAATTGTTTAATAATTCTTAGACATTAACCTGCACCCAAAAAATATCCGTTATTAGTCTCGTGTACATTCAATAGTTGTATCTAGAAATGTAGAATTTCTCAATGGTGACTGCAGTATAAAACTCAAGCCTTTACGCAAGGCCCTTAAGCAGTCGTAATTAAGATAATTTATAATACCCGTGGGACACAAAGCTTTTTTGTACGATAATATTTTGGAACAAGCTTTATGTTAGGTTGTGGTATTTTGGAGAATTTGGGTTTCGAAGTAAAGGAGAAATACAACTTTGCGATAATTGACTTAAAATCTCTTTAGGAGATACTGCATTCTTTTTCTTAGTAAATAATTGACGTAATCTGGAAAAGTAAGTTAGATTTAAGACAATATTTTTATTGGTGTGAACCTTGCTTAGTTTTACAGTTTTTTTCCAATATGGCCAAAACGTTGGCACCGATAACATAACGATAACGACTTTCTATACGTACGATTCAACTAAGGCAAATAACTTTATGTATGAAAACATGACTTGCAAGGAATCAAAACTTGTATGTACAAGTCTAATAGCTGCTTTTATACATAAATGAGAATAAGGTATAGGTCGGGCGGGGCAAAATGAACACTTTTGCAATTTTCATTGTTTTGTTTAAGGAAAAAATATCTTTCTAGATAGTCTATTAAAAACACGTTATACAAAAATTAAATATGTGTCTACTAATTACCCACCAAAAAAGGCAAAACGTATACAGAAATGGGGTAATACAAAGAGACATGTTAGTACCTTACCTGTTACGTACGTATCATGCTATTTTTCAGATAATAAGCAAACATAGTAAGGCTATCTGGGAGTACAAAATTTTAGATCACTTACAATCGTAGCTCCTAAGAAAATAAAGTAATATTACTTGGGCTGTTGCTAAATATTCTTCCACAGCTTTTCGTATGGTTTCTTCGGAATAAGGTATAGCTGATGTTTGTAATGGCGCCCCGTGGTTATAACATAATCTGCATTAATTTAGAAAAGTGAATCGGTGAGGTGGTGCAGTACATACCTACAATGATTTAGAATAAGGACATAAATGGCAATCAACTTGAAAAACTTTTTATTTTACCATGCAAGGAAACGTCATCATTTTCTAACGAAGATAATTTAAGAATTAAAAATTTGGCAGCGACAAGTTGAATGAAACCTTACACACTTGCTTTGAGATTGTTTTGTTTACTTTTTACCCCGTCTTTAGCACAGAAAAAAATTGCCTGTAAAATAGACAACAAAATATTTTAATTTTGCCATTTTAATCCTTCGCCTAGCAGAATTCTAAAATAAAAATTCAATCTATGCCAGCCATACATCAGTTCAGTAAAAGTTTTGCATGTCATTTTTAATTTTTAATAGGCACAATTCTAAGCATAAATATTTTATTTTTTATCTTTAGGAGGAACCGGCAATACGGCAGAGAGGTATTAGTGTAATTATATCGCTCAACAAAGTTAAGTCGCGTTTGTTCCGGTCAGTACTCGGATGGGTAAACACACTTATCCACTCTGCGGCTCGGTACGCCCTCTGTATCTTTAAGAAGAACGCACTTTTCATTGTTTTAAACTTATGTTATACTTACTACCAATCCCAAAACCTACCTTTTTTTGTGTTATTCGACTAGACTTAACTTACGAGGTATATTTATAGTTGTCTTTTTTTACCCCCCGCTTGTACTGTCTAGTTTTTACCCCGCCTGGCCCTATGCTTATTTGTAGCTATATGATTCTTTAACATTAGTTAAATTAATTATATTTCGAGCTATGGATGATTCGAGCCCAAACTGCTATATGTTCCGACGATAAGTACTTTTTTATAAATATTGCTAAATTACTGTATTACACTCAAATTGATTCATAAACTAATTATACAATTTCGTATTAAAACCAACGAACAAATGTAAAGTTGGTATCAATATTAATATTTATGGAAAAATACTTATCGTCCGAGCATATAGTGGTTATAGGGCTCGTAGTATATAAACCATATAATTAATGGATTGATCGACTTACCTAAAGGATGATCGATCCAAATTATTCGAGCTGTTGTCCGTATATGATTATTACATGTAGTAGACATTAGATAACACTGATACGCACTATATTTTAAAGAATAAGAAGAAATGAATCACCTTTAGCCTGTTTGCAGCACATCCTTCATTGCATTATAGAGATTAATTAAATCGTTGGGAAACCAAAAGTTTTGTGGGGAGGGAGTGCCATAATTATATTCGGACAAAAGCTCGAATAATTTGGATCAATCATCCTTAAGGTAAGTCGATCAATCCATTAATTATTCTTCGCTGTTGTCCCTGTATATGATTATTACATGTAGATGTTTAAAGAGATCCTCCAATCTAATTAATTTAGTACCCAATACCCAAAGGAAAGCAGATATACACAAGGAATAGAATAATTTTAAACAAATATTTATTTGCAACAAATTCAAGTAATCCTTAGAAAGTACACGTAGAATAAATTTCCAACCGTATTGTACTGCTGAGCATGCCGCCACAAGGGTCCCTATAAATTTGGATTACTTCCTAATTTTATAACAAGGTTTCGATTTAAAATCTTGTATAGTTTCTAAAATATTGTGCTTTTTGTCATCAGGTAGCGAGAGAGTCATGTCATGACTGTTAATCATGAACTCTAAGAATTTAATAGTATATGTAGGGTAGAGGACACTTTTCTCTTTATCTATAAAGAAACCTAATATATAGATATGACATTCTGCAGCCGAGTTCCCCATTATTAAAATTGTCATCCAAGTAAGCTACGCAAACTACGCCTTTCTTTGGTAATTCTGTTAAGGCTGATTTCTACACTTTTGTGAATATGTAGAGGGCAATATTAAACCCGAAAGGCACGCAATTAAATTCATAAAGTACCATTAAATTTAAATCTAAGGAACTTCCTGCACTTTTTTCTACTTGAAAGCAAAAAATACGCATCTTTCAGATCTACACTTGCACAAAAACTCTTTTGAAAGAAGTTTGAGAGCAATTGCCATGTAATTGTGACAATATAATGACAATTGTAAGTGCTGAATCATTGTAAACAGTCGGGGAAAGATAGTAAAGCAATAAGGTTTGAAAAATTTTCTTTTTTTAGTAGTATTAAATATTATGTTGTATTATTATTGTTTTTGACCGTGGACTCAACTTAATAACCTGTTTATTGAACTTTTTTCTACTTTATTTTCCTTTTACACTTCATTATTTTCAATTTTCTGATCTAGTATAATAATTAATCTTATTTTAATTTAACTATTATAAATTTATAATAAATCTTATTTTACTAAATTTAATAGTAGAACTATTCTGTTATTGTTGAGCGATTAAATTCTTACTATAATTATTTATTAATTACTATTGTTTTTAACCTATACTTTTTTTAGGGTAATTATATGTCACAAGATTGTTTGCGAATTGGACACATCAACGTATGCTCATTATTACCGAAGATTAATGAAATCAGAGATTTAATAGAAAATTTTGAAATTTTGGCCATAAGTGAGACCTGGTTATCGGAAGCAATTGATTCTAGAGCAATTGATATTGAAAATTATACTTTGGTATGTAAGGATCGTGGTAGTAGGGGAGGTGGAGTCCTTTTTTATATTAAACAATGTATGTTTAAATGTATTATTAGCACAAATGATTTAATCGAACAATTATGGGTATTAGTTAAAATTAATAATAAAGGTATTGTACTGGGAGTGTTTTATAGACCTCCAACTCATAACTACAAGAACTTTATAGATGAAGTTGAGAATTCCATTATGTTGTGTACACCATATTCAGACCATATTGTATGTTTAGGGGATGGAAACGTGGATTGCCTAATGGCAGCCAATCCGTCCACGGAATATTTTAATAATATGTTAGAATCGTTAGATTTTAATCAAATAATGACGGAACCAACTAGAAAAGATCGTTTATTAGATATTATCATCACATCTCAACCTTCACTTATTCAGAAAAAGAATGTCGTAAACTGTCATTTCTCAGACCATGATTTAACAGCCTGCGAAATTTTATGTCAAAAAGTGCCGTGTTCTCCTATTATTTATACTTATAGAAACTACAAAAACTTTAATCTTGATAACTTCTATACTGAATTACAATCACTCTCCTTGGACGATATATTTTATGAAAAGGATATTAATCAAAAAGTTATTATCTTAAATACTAGGATATTAAATTTGTTTAACAAACAGGCTCCGTGGAAAACGATCGAAATAACAAAAAGACGGCGGCCATGGCTAACTGATAATATTAGATTGCTAATGAGCTTAAGGGATAAGGCTAAAACTAAATATAAAAACATAAAAACCACAGCAGTATTACAGGACGCTGCGCAATTTTATAAATACTGCAATAAAAAATGAAAAAAAAGCTTATCTGCAATTTAAAATATCTCATTCTAAAAATTCTAAAGCACTATAGAAGGAATTCAGGGCGTTAAATGTTGTATCTAAAAATAACATAAATAACTCCTTTACTGGTCGTCCTGATGAAATTAATAGTTACTTTGTAAATAGTATCCCACAAATCTCAGTTCCTCAACACGTACTAAAATTTTACAAAAATAATAGATTACATAATAATGCCGTTTTCAATGTTAATCTTACAGATAGCAGTACAATATCAAAAATAATCGATTCCATGAAAAGCAATTCTACAGGATCTGATGGATTAAATATCACAATGATAAAGTTATGTTGTCCTTTTATATTGGAATACTTAGTACATATTGTTAACTTTTGCATTTTAGAAAATATATTTCCCGACAGCTGGAAGTCGGCTCTTGTAGCGAAGATCGAACAACCTGTAAAGTATAAGGACTACAGACCGATTAGCATTTTACCAATAGTCTCAAAGATCATGGAAAAGATAATCAATTTACAAATTAGAAAATACTTAGAGTGCAACAAATTGCCACCTATCAGTCAGTCAGGGTTTCGATCTGGACACAGCTGTGCAACCGCTTTGCTGAAGGTAACAGATGACATTCTGGAAGCACAAGACGAAGGAAAATGTACGTTGTTGGCTCTGTTAGACTTCAGCAAGGCGTTTGACACAACAAATCATGACTTGCTGCTTGGTATATTGCGCTACATAGGGCTCGGTGATGATGCAGTCGCTCTGATCCATAATTATCTCTACAATAGAACGCAACAAGTTAAGACTTCTAATGCGGTATCTACGTCTATTGGTGTTACAAGAGGGGTACCGCAAGGATCCATACTAGGTCCTCTGCTATTTACCCTGTGTACCAGAGGTCTTTGTGACTGTGTTGAGGCCTGTAATATTCACATGTATGCAGATGATACACAATTATACTACTCCTTCAATTCAAATCATATGATGAATGCCGTTGACACACTGAATAAAGATTTACAAGCTATAAATGAGTTTTCTACTAATCATGCTCTAATTATAAACCCATCCAAATCTTGTATTTTACTTTTGGGAAAAACGATTAATAATCATCAATTAGCACCCATAAAAATTGGAGGTACTGATATACCGATAGTCGAAAATGCTAAAAATTTGGGATTAGTTCTTGACAAAACGTTTAGATTTAAAAAACAAATCAATAAGTACATTCAAAAAGCCTATTACAATTTGAAACTACTTTACCCGCATAAAGATTACTTGAGCAAAAACGCAAAGGTCTTATTAAGTGAATCCCTTGTGTTATCACAATTTAATTATTGCATACCTGTTTATGCTCCTTGACTTGACTTTGACACGTCACAACGTATACAACGTGTGCAAAACTCTTGTTTACGTTTTATACATGGAATCCTTAAGTTTGCACATATATCTTTAAAATTACTAGAGACAGGATGGCTTAATATGAAGCAGCGGCGTTACATACAGACAGCAACGTTCTATCATAGCATTATAATCAATAGGCAGCCACCCTATTTATACAATAAGATAAGGTATAGAACAGATGTACACAATATAAATGTGTGACATAGAGGTCTGTTGACTATACCCAAGCATAATACCACATTCTACGAGCGATCATTCAGTTACAATGTCGCAAAAATGTACAATGCTATGCCTTCATGTTTCAAGACATTATCCATTAAACAATTCAAAAAAGCACTAATTAAGCAATTCAATATAGATCGTCACTATTGCACCACTTCGCAAACAGTTAATATTGATAAGTTTAATTGATATATTATAACGTCGAAATTCACAACCCATTGTTTGTTTGATGGTCACTGTTTAAAACCAAGCTTCTCCGTTGTTTGGTTGTCACTGGTTTTCCCTTTCCTCGGTTTATCGTAAAGTCATACCTACGCGGTTAAGCGCTCTCCGATAGTGCCGTTGATAGAACAAAATGGCTGGTTTTGGTACTGGTAGTTGCGTATGTGCGAGATATATTAGGAAATTGGTTTTAAATATTAATTCGCTTTAGCGGAATAAATCTCGCATTCAACAGAATGATCGCTTGATTAGTTATATGCGATCAATCGTCAAATTGACGGATTAAGTTCTGGTGCTAACCATTTTAGGTAAACTCTTTTCGTTAAAATCTCGTTGCGCTAAAATCTTACAAATGTCTTTTTATTTTAGGTAATATTATTTCCCTAGCCGTCACACCTTGAGGGAATTATATTGTAAAAGACCTTTCAGTTTATAGAAAGGTAAAAATCTTCAAATATTTAAAATTAATACAATATACAGGGTGATTTCTTTGTAGGTATTTTTGTCGTTTGGGTTTTGTTGCTCGTTGTTCGTTTATTCTTGTTCCTGCCTCTCTGATCGTGGGTTCTTTAGAAGGTCCTTCTTCTTTGGGTCCGTACCTACATCAATACATGTACCGGGTCAGAACAAAACAACATATATCGAAGGGTGAAGCAAAAACCCCTAAGCAAGGCTTTAATTAAAACAGACGTGGGTCTTCGAATGGTGGGATGTTTGTGAAAATTTGTATGTATTCTGTGTCATTTTATTTATGTTTATATATATTATTAAATGTGTACAAGTTTATTCATGCATGTTAATTTTAAGAACAACACGAGATCTCGAGTATTGGAATTGTTGTAGGGTAGTTTTAAGTACAACCAACTGTGATACAAATCACCATTCACCGTTTTTTTATTAAACATTAAAATTGCATTTAAATTTAACATTTAAAATCTGCACAATAGTTACAATTAAAATAAAGCCCTACTTAGAAAGTTTACATTTCACTACGTGTGTTTTATTTATTTATTATTTATTTATTTGTATGATTTTAATATTGCTTTCCAGTTCGTCATTTGTAAGTATATATGTACGGTACGGCCAAAATTGTGGAAGTTGCCCATATTTTAGTAGAAGATCTATTTCTTCGTTTGTCTGATAAGCTTGAAGCTTTAGTAATAAGCATTGTTTTTAAACGAAATGGCGCTTGTTTTTTTAATCTTTTATATCTTGTATTACCCCGCCCCTCTCCGACTTATTGGGGGTTAGCCGGCAAAATACTAAAGCAATGTTATTTGGATCAAGCTGATACTTCCAGCACAACTACATTTTGGTAGGTTAAGTATTTATTTATATAAAAATAGTCTTTGTGTTTCTGTAGGTTATAGTAAATTAGCGCCCATGCGTGAGGCCTTTTGTTGGAAATTCCACTTTGTTAAAAGCACTTGTTGTTCTTGCATGTTAAGATAGTTTTGGGGAATATAGTTTGCCTGATAGATTAAGTATTTAGTAATTTAGGATAAAGAACCAACTCCAGGATTGATTTTGTAATTTGTTGTATTCTTGTTACAAGTTATTTGATTAGTATTGATTATTAATTTTATTATAAATTGGTTATTCGTTTTGTTAGTTTTGATTATTAATTAGTTCATTATGGAACGGAAGATTCATATAGATAGGTTAAGTAAATCAGAACTATCTTATGAGTTAGCTATTATAGGTCTTCCTGACTCTAATGTTGATAGTATGCGAAAGTTTCTACGACAGTTGATGAAAATGGAACAAGATCAGTCCGTACTTGAGTTACCAGCTCATCCGTTTACTTTTGAAGAAGATTCAGATGCTATTTCTACAGCTCTTATTGAACTTAATACGGCTTTGGAGTCATTTGATGATAGTGTGGATTCTAATCCGTATAAAAAATTGCAAAGTAGGTTAAGTCACCTATTAGGTAGGGCTGCGGCCATGAAAGCCAAAGATGAGGCTCCTGCATCAAAGCGGGCCGAGTTCATTCAATCCATTCTTGGATTAATGCGCGATATTCATGATAAAGCTTCAGTACCACAGGTAACTGATGAAGTAGCTATTCAGTTAGGGTTAGATTTAAGCGTTGGGGAAGCTATTGTTAGTTCTCCTGCGGGCAACCCAGCAGCTTCTTCTACACTTGCTGCTCCTGATCCTCAATGTGGTCAGCCGAAGTCTGTACCGGTCTTTAAATGGGGACTTAAATAAATTTGCAGGACATGAATCTAAGATTTCTTTAAATGCTTTTTTGCAACAAGTGGATGAGTTGTCTATTGCTCGGAATGTATCAAAGACCCAGTTATTTGCATCTGCTTTGGATCTTTTTAAAGACCAAGCACTTTTGTTTTATAGGTCTAGAAGAAATGAAGTATCTGATTGGGACTCTTTGGTTAAACTTTTAAACGAGGAATATCTCCCTTTAGATTATGATGATAAGCTTTTAGAAGAAATTCGTAGGAGGACTCAAGGTCCTAATGAACCGCTAGGGGCTTATTTAGTAGCTATGGATAATTCATTTTCCCGATTATCAACAAAATTTTCTGAAGGGATTAAATTAAGATTACTGTTAAAGAACTTAGCTCCATTTTACCAATTTCATTTGTCGTTTAAGGAAATTAATTCTATCTCTGATTTACTACAATTTGGTAGGCAGCTTGAAGCTTCAAGGTTGAGGGCGGACAGTTATGTTCCTCCAACTAGAAGGAAAACCGACTTAGAGCCAGATTTAGCTTTTGTTGAGACTGCTAGTAATTCCAGTAGTGCTGCTTCAGATGTTTCATCACGGTTGTGTTTTAATTGTAGGAAAATAGGACACATGCTTTCTGCATGTTCTTCTCCCTTGATTAAACGTTGTTTTGGTTGTGGTGAGATGGGGGTCACTAAGACTTCTTGTAAGAAATGTTCTCCTAGGGATAATAATTCGGGAAACGGTCGAACTCGGCATTAATGGGTGGTGTTAGTACCGAGTCTTCTTTTCAAGCAACCACTGTATTATTAAATTTTATCCTTGCTCATGCCGAAGGAGATGAACGCCAGTATTTGTCTATAAAAGTTTTGGGTCATAATTTGTTAGGTCTTTTAGATTCCGGTGCTTCTCGGACTATAGTTGGTAAACCAGGTTGGTCGTTTTTATGTAGTTTAGGTTTTGGTGCTGGTTTATCTAGGTTTGGAGCGACTGATTGTCGTGTAGCAAATGGTCAAACTGTGAAGAGCATTGGCCAAGTTGATGTACCGATCCAACTTCAGGATCGAATGCATATCATTTCTATTTTGGTAGTTCCGGATCTTCCACAGACTTTGATTTTTGGTATTGACTTTTGGAACCTTATGGGTATTGTTCCCAATTTGAGACAAGGCAGCTGGCGATTTGTAAAAGATTCTGACAATTCGTCTGTTGAACTGGAATCTATTGAGGTTATGCCTCTTAGTAATTCTACGCTTACTTTTGAACAAAAATTTGAGTTAGAGAAAATTTTGAATGAGTCTAAAGCACTTCCAAGTGAGATGTTAGGTTGTACGTCTTGGGTTGAGCATGTTATTCGTACAAATTCTGAACCGACTAAGCAGAGATATTATCCGGTTAGTCCGTTTATGCAACGTCTTATCGATGAAGAACTCGATCGTATGTTGAGCTTAGGTGTCATTGAGTCTTCTCCGTCTTCTAGTGGCTGGTCCAACCCAGTCCTAATGGTCAAAAAGAAAGATGGGACCTACAGATTTTGCATAGATTTTCGTCGTCTTAATCGTGTGACTGAGAAGGATGCTTACCCTATTCCCTATGTTAGTTCCACTTTGGATAAACTTCGAAATGCCAAATTTTTGTCATCACTGGATGTTAAGTCTGCCTCTTGGCAAATTCCTTTGTCTGAGGATTCCCGTAAATATACGGCTTTTACAATCCCCAATCGTGGCCTTTTCCAGTTTACTCGTATGCCTTTTGGGTTACATAATGCCCCTGCGACTTGGCAAAGGTTCATTGATAATGTTCTTGGTCCGTCTTTGGAACCATATGTTTTGGTGTATCTGGACGATATAGTCATCGTTACAGATACTTTTGAAAAACATATTGAAATGTTAAGAAAGGTTTTTAATCGACTGTCTTTGGCTGGTATCACTTTAAGTTCGGATAAGTGCAAATTTTGTGTTCCTGAGCTACGATACTTAGGTTATGTAGTTAGTCAGAAGGGAATTCATGTGGATCCTGAGAAAGTTCAGGCCATTATGAATGATATCTCTAATAAAATTTACACTCCAGGCACAGTATAAATAACATATAGTAACGTGACTCTCGCAAATAGTTACCATCCACCACACAACAAGCTGACATGTGCCGGAAGCACATAGAAAGCAGTTATACTTCATACACTCGACCGAGCACATCAAATTACCCAGTCCCGTATAACTCGAATTGTGCAGTGCGAGTGTCCCTATTACGGAATTAATAAACACAGAATCAGGAAACGATGCAGAGATTGTTTTCATTGACAAAGATTACCAAGCTTCTGATAAATTAAAAAAACTTCATTCGATATATATGCGGTTATTTGATAAAAAATGTTTATCGGTACATACATGCGAAACATGAGTTTTATTTAATTTATTTTATCTATGGAAATACTTTTTCAACAACACTTCCAAGATATTTGTGTAAATGAAAATGTGGTCAAACGTTTTTATCCATCTTCAAATCATTAATATTTCTACATTCGTGTAATAATTTTAAGTATAATAATAATATAGTATATCATTTACACGCTCGACTGCGAGTGTATTACACTTTAAAAGACGTTAACAGAAATCTTAAATCATCCAAAAGTAGTAAAAAGATAATTATATTGAAACATAATTAATAAAGCTTTCGTTTTGTAAATGAAATTCAATTATGTACGTTAATTTAAGTTCAGTTAATAACAAACTAATTGTTCAAAGGCGTCAATTAATTTTGTTGATTCAAACAATTCTATTTCGTATTTTATTGAATACGTTACTGGATATTATCTGGCAGCATTCGTAGGCGATACCGACCGATAAACTCCGGTGCACTGCTTCGTTTATAGGCGTGATATTCGAAGGTGGATAAAAAATATCAATGGTGCCGCACACAAGTAAACCTACTAATTGTTATATATACTGTGCTCCAAGTGTTCCTGATTTCTGTATCAATAACAAGGAATAAAATCTTGTGGAGAAAATAAATTTTGTACCCGTTACAGTATATTACTCATAATTAATTTTTTAATGTTCATTATGTTATTTATTGTTGTTTACACAAGTACTAACGATAATTACTTAAAAGTGCTTAATGATATTGAAAGTCAGTTTATATTGTAAAATAGAAATACCTGATAAAGGAATGATAATTTTGCATTCCAGATATGTTTTCCATTTAAAATTTTTAAGATTAAAGAAATCATTTTAAATTAGTCGATTTTATTTTACATTATTAGAAATTGAGAGATTCGCAGTGTTAAAACACAGTTTTAAAGTCTTAGATTTTCAGAATCCCGCAATTTCTGCTGCTTTAAAGTATGGGACTTTTGAAATTCTAAGTTTACATTTTCATAGATTCATAGATTTTCAAAATTCCAAAATGTTTATGCATGGAGAGAAAGAATGAATGAAATATCACACGAATTTCTTCTCTAAAATTGAGTTTTTGAGTAATAGTTTATCAGTTTTGAATAAGTACTATAGCGTGTTTGTTAAGTGATATATTTTCCAAATCCGTTTATTGTAATTGTAGGTATATTGTTTTGATCCTTTGATGATTGATAATACTTTACTATTAAGCGCCACTGTAGAATAGGCAGCACACACACTTATGAAGCATTGTGGGTAGTATAACTAGTAGGCAAAATATTGTCCGTTAACAGTGTAATAATTTGTAGAGAATAAAAGAAGTGCGGGATTATTCCTAATACTCATATTCTAATCGTAGTTACTGATCTAGTTAAATTTGTTACCAAAAAGTAAGTGAAGCGTCCGCGTTAAACACGGGGTTCATAAAGCGACTTTAGGATCTTTGATAGATCAGTGTGCGAATGCAAGCAATAATAATTGTCAGAATTACATACCCCAACTATCCAGTCATGGACTGGCTGCTGGCGTTGATGGTGGGAGGGCCCTCCTTTCTTCTTCAATATTTCCTTGAACACTTTCTTGTGCACATTAAAAGGGGGGTTTCGTTATTAATTTTTACCGTACTTAACGGTAGTTTTCACGAGGGTGAAAGTTGTTGGTGTATGTATATTTTTTACACAGACAGACACACACGCTGATATTGTTTTTTATTAAAATTAACCGACGACGTAGATTGACCGGTAAACGCTGCATGAACATTTTCCGCCCACCGAAAACACCTGTTTTCTCAAATAATAATAATGAAAACCGACACTTAAATATAAACCAAAAAATTGAGGTTTGTGCTACTAAACCTAACCTAAAACTAAAAGTCAAGAGACTCAAATTGCTAATTAATTGGTAACGATCAAAGTTTAGCTACTGAACGTTGAATAGTACCTGACATCGTACGGACTGTAGCCACTCTTACAATCCCATCGGTTCCTGGATGAACCTTAATCACTCTTGCTAAAACCCACTGACCGGGCGGTTTCAATTCATTTTTAATCAATACTAAAGGATTAAGCTGAACTTTACAATTTGAATCAAACCACTTTGCTCGCTGCTGTAAAGTATACAGGTATTCATAATGCCACCTTTTCCAAAAATCGGCCTGCATCCTTTGAACAAGCTGCCAGCGAGACAAACGATTCATCTGTATATTTGAAGGAATAGGTTCCACCACTGATGTGGAATAAGTTTCAAAGATTAAAAAATGGCCAAGGGTCAGAGCCTGTAAATCATTATGGTGAGAATTAATAGATGTCAATGGACGACTATTTAAAACAGCTTCTATCTGAGTAAGAAACTTGTAAAACTCCTAGTAAGTTAAGATCTGCTCTCCCAATACCCTCAAAAGATGGGTTTTAACGGATTTAACTCCTGCTTCGGCAAGACCATTAAAATGTAGGGCCTACGGGGGGTTAAAATGCCAGTTAATCTTGAGTTTTTCTCCTGCTTCTTTTGCCAAAGAACGTAATTGGCGTGCAGCTCCCACAAAGTTCGTGCCTTGGTCACTGTGTATATCAGAACAGAACAGAAACCTACGGAAAGCTGCAAGAAAAGCCGCGGAAGATAGATCTGACACTAATTCCAAATGGATAGCAGTTGTCGCACAACCAACAAATAAACAAATGTATGATTTAAATGATTTCGCTCCTCTCGCTTTTCCTAAACAAACAGAGTAAGGACCTGCGAAATGTAAACAAACTATCGAAAAAGCTTTCAGTTGGGAAACTCTATACTTAGGAAGATCAGCCATAGGAGGGTAAAACACCTTCGGATTCGCCCTGAAACATTTAATACATTGTGAAATACATTTATATATCGCTCTGCGGGGCGACAGGATCCAAAATTTCTGTAAAAGAATGTTATGCAGTGTACGAAACCCTGGATGCAAGTGCTCCTTGTGTTCACGCTCTATAATTAATTCTGTTAAGCCATGAAAACCTGGAAGAAGCAAGGGATATTTTACATCAAATGCAAGTGTTGAGTGTTTGAGTCTGCCGCCCACCCTGAGAAGACCAAGTTCGTCTGTAAAAGGAGATAATTTACGAATTGGTTTGTCAGGTAACAATCCATTTTTCAACGCTTTGAACACACCTGTAAAGCATTGAGTTTGAACATGTTTAATAACGACAAAAAAACGTTTTCAAGTTCTTCGAAAGTAGCTCATCTATTATATGGTACATCCGACGAATAAACTCAGCTGCTAAAAATCGAAATGCTTGCAGGATATCAAAAATATTAGTCTGCAACTTGGACCATGTTAAAAGAGTATCGTTGAGGGAAAAGCCATTAGTAGTCTTCGCCGACGCATTAAACACCACCCGTAATTTTGGGCTGACGCTATCAGGTTTTATGACGCAGTGGTGCGAAATGTAATAGGCAGAAGCTAAACAATATTCCTCTTTAGGTACGGGAGACATGTGACCTGCAAGGAAGTAACCATTCAAAAACTCTGAATATGACAACTTAAGATCTGGAATTTTGGCCAAATCATTCTCCAAATTTATAAATCGTCGTAGAGCTTGATTATACGAATAGCCCAACTCTGGGAGGTTCGATTTGAAAGGGAGAGCGACACAAAAACGTCCAGTCATGTCTCTGGACACAGTTTGCTGAAAAGACGTTTCGCAAGCTTCATCTTCAGGAGATAATTTAATCGGCTTGGATATCTTATCAATTTTCCAAAACTTCTACAACTGCAATTTCACAGACAGCTCTTGAGAGATATGGCAACTCAGCAACTTTCTGGAACCAGCTTCAATAGGTGAAGCCTTGTCTTGAAGAACCCAACCAAAGATTTTGTCGATGGCGACTGGTAGATTGGGTTTATTAACAATGCGATTAGTGCGAGTGACATAGGGTAGCAGCTCAGCATCGATAAGAAGGTCAATGGGACCTGGAATGTGACATTTACTATCAGCCAATTGAAAATTATCTAGATAATCCCACTCGGATAAATCTATCCTTATCTTAGGTTGCATGAAGCACACATTGGGTAAAATAAGAGCTTTGATGGCGAAGCTAGGTTTTTGTTTTCCGCAAGGGCGATTACACAATTGATTATACCTGAAGTACAAGAAGCACTCATATTGTTAAGACCTTCAAGAGGTACGTAAGACTTAGCACGTCTAAGTCCGAGACGATTGACACATGGTTCAGATATAAAGTTAGCCATGCTTCCTCCATCTAACAAAACTCTAACGTTCTGGAATTGACCTCGACTATCTTCTATTTCTACCTCAGCTGTAGACAATAACACTGTAGAAGTACATCGGGTTGTAGAGCTGGTTAGAACGTTTAGAGCCGCTTCGTCAGGGAGCCTAGGATCTGCAACTGGGCTTGAAGAAGACTCTGCAATAGGCGCTGAAGCATTTTTAGGGAGGGAATGCAACAGAGTATGATGCGAAGCACGGTACTCTTTGCATGTGGTTTTGGAAGGACAATTGCGAACTCCATGGGAAGTTTTAAAACAATTGTAGTCAATATGATGTTGTTTTACGACCTTTGACCGCTCTTGAGTCGATTTGGACAGAAAAGCGGAACATCTATACAAAGGATGTTTTTGAGAGTAAAGTATACAATTTGCTGAAGACCCTTTAGCTGGAAACGAATCTGTTGACGCTATAAAGCTATAAGTCGGTTTCTTAGCTGAAGAGCCCTTTTCTGGTGATAGTTTTATACCAGTACCTGTTGAAGGGGTAGATGAAACTGAAACAGAATCTAACGCTCGACAACGCCCATCAACAAATTCTAAAATTTGCTGAAAGGAAGGCACTTCGACTTTATTAAACTGAATCTCGAACTCCAACCTGGTTTTGTTATCTAACTTCGAAAGGACCATATTAAAAAGTAAAAAACTCCACTCTGTTGTTGGAAACCCCAAAACCTTCAAGGCTAACACATTTTGATTAAAGGTTACTTCCTTTGGAATACCTTTGTGAGCAGCTGGAACATTTACCAGCTGATAATAACTTGTGGCCAAATGTCGTTTATTGTGATATCTCTTGCACAATGCTTCATATGCCGTCCCATAATTTTTTTCTGAAAGCGGTATCGAACTGACAAGAGACAAAGGTTCTTTTGTCAACGACGTCAGCAAGTACTGAAATTTCTCTACGTTTGAGAGACTCGCATTATTATGAATCAGCGTATTATATAAGTCAAAATACGAAGTCCAATCTTTAATATTACCATCGAAAGTGGTGATAGTAATCTTAATCAATTTTGGTATCAATTTTTGGGGAACCGCCTCTTCTTTGTCAGCTAAAGTCCACTCAATCAATTCGGCTTTGGCAGCCTTTACAGAATAATAATATAAGTCAGCTTCTTCAAGAACTTTATCCTGCAAGATAAATTGGCTTTCATCAGTACTAAGCCTATAATCTGATTATGAAGAGACTGAAAATCTTGATACACCATATCAATATCTTCAGCACGAGCACGAAAGATTGAGGTTAAAGAAACTTCAGTTTTCATCTGATCGCCCAACTTCTTAGACTCTTTCATACGACTAATGCTAATTGAACGTTTAAGAATAATAATAAGAATAACGGTCTAGTTTCTCCAACATTCTGAATGCAATAATAAGCACGCAGAATAACTATTACACTTTCAGAATAAAATGAACAAACGTGGCTGTAATAAACACGTCGTTTATTAAATATTATTCAACAATAACTACAAGGCTAGATGAAAGAAAATAAATATATCAAAATCTATATTCTACAGTCACTACAAGGGTAGCTGAAAGAGAATATAGTTACCAAAATCTATATTCTGCAGTCACTACAAGGGTAGCTGAAAGAGAATATAGTTACGCTACAATGTGCAGCTAAACTGACAAATCAAAAGTTTATATTCCACAGTAACTACAAGGGTAGCTGAAAGAGAACATAAACACCAAACTCTCTATTCTGCAGTCATTACAAGGGTAGCTGAAAGAGAATATAGTTACGCTACAATGTGCAGCTGAAGTGACAAATCAAGAGTTTATTATATTCCACAGTAACTACAAGGGTAGCTAAAAGAGAACATAAACACCAAAATCTATTTTCTGTAGTCACTACAAGGGTAGCTGAAAGAGAATATAGTTACGCTACAATGTGCAGCTAAACTGACAAATCAAAAGTTTATATTCCACAGTAACTACAAGGGTAGCTGAAAGAGAACATAAACACCAAACTCTCTATTCTGCAGTCATTACAAGGGTAGCTGAAAGAGAATATAGTTACGCTACAATGTGCAGCTGAAGTGACAAATCAAGAGTTTATTATATTCCACAGTAACTACAAGGGTAGCTAAAAGAGAACATAAACTCCAAAATCTATATTCTGCAGTCACTACAAGGGTAGCTGAAAGAGAATATAGTTACGCTACAATGTGCAGCTGAAGTGACAAATCAAGAGCTTATATTCCACAGTAACTACAAGGGTAGCTGAAAGAGAACATAAACACATTGCAGTTACAAGGGTAACTGTACGGGGAAATAAGATATACCAATTTAATAATGCAGTAATAAATGCTGTTAATTATTCGAGCACCAAATGAACAAAATGATTTGTAAGCAGATGTCACAAATACTAGACTACAAGGGTAGGTAGTTGCCAAATAAATTGAAACCGTACAATAATAATCATCTAAATTATTAGTAACGATTGAAAGGAAAGCTACATAGAGTACGATATCAGTACATAAATAAAATAGAAACGCACGGAATTATCAATTTTTTGGTTGGTGCGTGCTATTTGACAGTACTGATGGTCAAGACCCCAACGGCTGGCGATCGTATATTTATGCAACGCACTCTAAAACTTTAATAATAAAATGTCATAGATGTTTATTGAAATGCAAATTCTTAATTATTATGCTTTAACACTCGCGAATCCGGCTCGAAGGACCAACAAATGAAGCGTCCGCGTTAAACACGGGGTTCATAAAGCAACTTTAGGTTCTTTGATAGATCAGTGTGCGAATGCAAGCAATAATAATTGTCAGAATTACATACCCCAACTATCCAGTCATGGACTGGCTGCTGGCGTTGATGGTGGGAGGGCCCTCCTTTCTTCTTCAATATTTCCTTGAACACTTTCTTGTGCACATTAAAAGGGGAGTTTCGTTATTAATTTTTACCGTACTTAACGGTAGTTTTCACGAGGGTGAAAGTTGTTGGTGTATGTATATCTTTTACACAGACAGACACACACGCTGATATTGTTATTTTTAATTTAAATTAACCGACGGCTTAGATTGAGCGGTAAACGCTGCATGAACAGTAAGAAACGAATAAAAACATATAGTCAGATTCAGAGAACTCACTAGAGACTAATAAAAGGTAACCGACGATAGTTATGAAATCTTTCAAATGTAAAAAAATATATGCTAAACTAAAGAAACATTTTACGAAAAGTAATCAAAACTGTAATCAAGCTTCCCAAGTACGATATAAAGAGTTTAGCAAGCGATAAGAATACAGCAAAGAAACAGAAAGTAAAAACAGAAATAGGAACAGTAACAGTTAAACGACACAGTTAAAAATTTAGATATTTAAATTTTCGAAAATATTCAAAAACATAGATATTTATAAATATTAAGATTTTTTAATTTCATGGTATCCAGTCATTAATTTAACAGTTTATAGATTCATCAGAGGTCAGAGGTTCAAATTTCTAAAGAAAAAGTATTACAATAAGGATGGTGGATCTGTGCTTGCCGCGACTTCTCCCGATTGTTACTCATGTATAGTGTTGGAAAATCCTCCAGCATTTATTTTTGGAGAATATTCCCGGAGCACAAACTAGAAAAAAACGAGAATAAACCCTCAAAAGCGAGCAGGACTGGAGAATATACCTTTAACTTGCAAAGATATACCCAAAATAAAGATAATTTCAAAAGTTTTTGAAATTTCTCAAAATGCTGAAAATGCTTGAATGTTCTCCAATTTTCCTCTTCTCATTTATCATGCTAGTAGTTGTAGTTAATTTGACTGTTGGAAGTTAATTTGTTCAAAAATAATGCAATAATTGAGAATTGGAAATATTAAACTCGTTGGGCCATATTTAAATCTCACTATTAATTTAATAACGTGTTTAATTACTATGGTGGCCAATTCTAATCTTTTTCCACCTATTAGAATGAGATAAAGCTATCTTTTTTCTTGTTAATTCTAATTAGAACTTTATTTAGAGACACCTTTAATCATGGCATATGTCCCATTATATTTAGATTAGAAACTCAGTTATGCACCTTTACGGTGACTGGGACACCGGCCGTGGACACTGCGCCGACCGGCGGTTTTGGACACTTTGCCGACCGCGGACACTACGCTGACCCTTAAAATAAATTTTGCTACTGGACACTTTGCCGACCGTGGATAATACGCTGACCGCGCAAGGTGCGCATTGCTTGCGGTCGGCGTAGTGTCTACGGTCGGTGTCCAGTACCAGCCACCGCATGCACAAGTAATACATGTTAAAAATGTTACAAACATTTGTTACTATTGGTATAAACAAAATATAACAAATTTAAATAAAAAGTTCATATATAACAAAAAACAAAACAGGAGCTTCCGGGCGGTAACTCAAATTTCTTGTAAATGATGCTTTCAAAGGCATAAATTGTGCAAACTATTCTTATAAAACTGTCTGTCTTCTGAACACCCGACGCCGACAGCAGGTGCGAGTAACATGTATACATTTTGCGTGTACACGCGGTTTAAAATAGTTTAGTTTCGGTTTTATTCTTGATTTTTAATGTTTTTGTTTATGCTCGTTTGTGACGTTTGTGCTGTATTATTCTGAAAGTTCTCGAGAATTATTATGAGAACGTTCGCGAACGTGCTTGATTATGCTCCTAGCTGCTGCGAGTAACACATGTACATTTTGCGTGGGCATGCGGTTTGGGTTTTGTTAGTTTCGGTTTTATTGTCGATTTTTAATGTTCTTGTTTATGCTAGTTTGTGCTGTATTATTGTGAAAGTTCTCGAGAATTATTATCAGAACGTTCGAGAACGTGCTAGTTAATGCTCTCCAAGGGAACGTTCTTTTGATACTGTTTTATCATGCGCGAACGTTCGCGAACGTTCTCATCAGCATTTTCAGAACGTTCTTTCATTTAAAACGCTATTCATGTAATACATTTTTGTATCACAAATTCCGTATATTCCTTTAGCTCAAAAAAATCATATGTCACTCCATTAGGCAAAGTAAAGAATCCCGAAAACTTCCCAGACTTTAGACCAATCCACATATTTCCTGTTTTATCAAAAATCCTAGAAAAAGTAATAGATCACCAATTAACTACATAACTTCATAGGACAACTGAATAGTACTTGAGACTCAAACTGGGTTTAGGCGAGGGCATACTTACACAAGTACATTGCCTTAACATTACTAATAAAATTTATTTAGTGCTTATGACAAAAAGTTAGTAACAGTTATGGTTTTATTATACGCGTAAACAGTTCTCAATAAATGTGAGATTACGAAGATCTCTGGCTTTAATAACGACATAAATAAACATTCTTTCTTCTATTTGAAAACTAACCAATAATTACATCAGTGCTTTGAATTTGTTTGGGCAGCAATTTCATCCCTCATGCAATAGTAGCAAAATAAATAATAAGAAGGTTAGAATTTTTCCAGCAGCAATTTTAATGTGTGAAAGATTTGTATTTTAGAAGGCGATTCTTAATTAAGTTTACTGCATAATTCGGTGTTTCAAACAATGAGAAATTATGCGTGTTTGTCATATCTTAGACTGGCACTTTGTAACTGATATTCATGGATCTAATAAATTAAAATTAAAAGTAAACAACCACCTGTTATAGAATGGCTCAGCAAATTGTTTGTAGTCAATCAAAAACAAAACATGAACCAGACGAAATTCTTTTACCATATTGTTGATTTCTGACGCTACTTCTTTTAATAATAATAACAAAAAGTTTGGGTGGCGCCTTCTATCATGTTCATTTACCGGTGTCTAGTCTGAAATTCGTAAGCCTCTGTGATTAACACCCACGACACCTGAGAATAATTTGATTTGTGAGCGTTTCGTGCTAAACTGCAAAACCTTCTAGTTTCGTGTGCAAACCAGATGGACAATCGAATTCGGTACTACTGACTTCTTGTTTCGTGCGTTCATCTGGAATTTACCTGCTGGCTTTATATACTTTTTAAAATACAATTTCCACATACAAATTGTTGATTTTCTGCTGAATATTTTATTTATTTTTTACTCCGAATACAAAAAATCTAAAGTAGTAATAAAAAGTATTAATTAAGACCAAATAAAGAATTTTTCTCATGTGATTTTTTAAACCAGTTCGGCTGCTTGATCAATTATATGAATTTTCTAAATTAAATATTTAGCTACTTTTAGATCTTAATTAATAAAGGGGGGATAATAATGGATAAATACATATAAATAAGAAATTTATTAGATATTAAGAATAAAATGTACCAGCTTTAACAGATGGCAATTTACAAAAGATCCACATCGACACTTAAGGGAAGTAAGGTATCTTCATATTAAGGTTTCTTTAAATCCTGTATATTATGAATTCCTGTTTCATATTGCAAATTTAATTTATGTTATGGACTTCAAGGAAATTGCAGATAATATTATCGGTACATAACAAAGTAGGTATTAGTCTCTCTAAAACGAAATTATTGAAAGGATAAATTCAATACAATAGCACTTAGAAGAAATATTTGATGCTTTCCATATTTTTGTACAAAGAAAAACACTATGGATTTAATATAAGTAATTAAAAAATTTTGTTGTTTTTTTAGTAAAATTTTGACATTGAAGGAAATTTAAGTAAAACAAGTACACTTAATTTTAGCGCTACTAATGGTAAACAAATGATGCTTAAGTAAAAGAGAGAACCAAAGAAAGAGATAATTTGCTTACTTTTTAGCTGGCTCTGTGTTGGCTGAAGTGTAGAATATTAAAGTTGTTGTCATACTTATGATATTCAGATAAGATCAGGTAAACATGTGCAGACAAATAACGCACGAAATGAGAAGTCATTAACGCCATCATTTTAATTCCGCACGAAACGAGAAGGCTTTAGGTAGATTTTCGTTGGCGAATAAAGCGCGACGCGCGAAACAAAAAGATACTAATAATTTTCTTAAGTAAGTAGTCTTAGCTAGAGCTATATTTTTATTGTTAGAAAATAAAAATCATAACTAAGTAGGTTTTTTTATCACACGCCTGTGCAACCTGCGGCACATCAGGAATTCTTATACGGCGCCGTTCTAGAAAGGTATTTGAAAAATTAGGAGATATAGTAATAGCTTCAAAAGGCCCTTTCACTTAAAAAGCTTACTTAAATTTAACGTTTATTTTGAATAATTTAATTGCTTATAAACGCGGCGATTAATTTTAATCGTTAGCTTTAAAAGACTGAAGGTAAATTACCGATTCAATGAAGATGTGGGTATGTTGACTTAGTAATTCCAGAAACGTGGGCGATTGTTTGCCAATTGATTACTCTACGAGAAATCAGCTAGAACTAAAATAAACAGATAAAATTACAACGTAACTTGGATACCCAAAAGAGAGGAATAACACCAACCGTAGAGGACATCAGTAACAATAATAATAATAAAAAAGTGCTGAAAGTTAATTTCCTTCGATGGCGTTTATCGGAGTTCCACGAATCCACCAATCAATTCTTACCATAGGCGGGGAATACCATACTTTTATCTTAAAATTACATAACTGAACAATAAAGACCCGTGAATATTTATCTTTAAAATATAAAAACAGGAACTGGGGGTTTCTTAATTACTCGAGGGAATAAATAGGGACAAAACTTGACGGTAGATTTAATTGATGCCAAGTCAATACACGAGTAGCCTAGACTAAAATGATAAATTATATCCAGTACAGCTTGTGTATAGTAATTACGTCATGCTTGTGTCAGTTTTAAAATATACTAATGTTTGAGTTTTTGAACAGGAAATTTTTTAACTAAAGAATGAGTGGTTGCAATTTAACAGGTTAATGCGGTTTTAGACTGTGCATCAAAGTGTAAGAATTTTAGAGATAATTCTTACTGTAAACTATACAGTGATATTAAATCATTTCAAACCATAGGATTTAGTGTAGGTATGCAACCAACAATACATAGCTAAATGTTTTATTTCATTTTGGGGTAACTTAACACTAATTGAATTTAGTGAAAAATGCAAAGTAGTAAATGAAAATAACATTGAATGTAAAATAAAAGTGCAAAGGTGTACCTTTAATAACAAATAAGATCTGTTCGCGGTAAAATACGTACGTACTTGCAATACCCAACCAATTTAACCTACTGCATTTACTTGGTTATTTTCAAATGCAATATAGAGTAATAGAGTACTGCATTTTAATTTGATAGCACTGTATGTAAATGTTAATACTACAAATACCGGAAATTGCAAGTATAACGATGAAAAATGTTTCAGATGGCCAGCAAACAAACAAAACTCACTGTTGCGTTGCCTATTTAAATAACAACAAAACCGTTGATATAATACCTAACAACGCTGGCGACAGGACAACACCTTCTTATGTAGTTTTAACAAATGGAGAATTTATTATCGGTAAAGTAGCAAAAGAGGAATACTTTCAACCTCCAGAAAATGTGGTTTACGGTAAGTTATACAACCAGGGTAATATTGTTTATTTAAGCAAAATTCTTTGTTATAGATTCCAAACGTCTTATAGGAAGAAGCTATCATGACAAATACATTCAAAACGATATTCAAAATTGGACATTTAAAGTAAAAAATTGTAAAGATAAGCCTATGATAGAATTAACAAATGATGGTGAACCAGTATGTTACAAACCTGAAGAAATCAGCGCGATGCTTTTAGAACATATTAAGAAACTGGCAGAAGACTATATTGGAAAACATGTAACTGATGCTGTTATTACCGTTCCAGCGCATTTTAACTATCATCAAAGAGCTGCTACTACTAAAGCTGGAAAATTGGCTGGATTAAACGTTTTGGGGATTATTAATGAACCTACAGCTGCTGCATTGGCTTATGTACATAAAAATAATATTACTGATGAATCTAAAAATATTTTAATATATGATTTAGGCGGGGGCACATTAGATGTGTCAATTGTAAAAATTAAACCAAATTCCATAACAGTTGCAGCTACCGCTGGTAATACCCACTTGGGTGGTAGATACTTTGATAATAATCTACTTGATCTAATTAATAAAAAGATTGAAGAATGTTTTGGAAACCAAGAGCGTAGTGTAGAAATTGAACGGAGAATAAAGGCAGGAAGCGAACTCAAATTCTACCATTTTAGAGCTGAATAGATTATTTAACACAGAAGATGTAGATATTCAAATATCAAGAGATGAATTTGAAACTATTAATTCTGATTTATTTGAAGAGACAATCAACCTTGTCCGTCATTGTTTGGAAGATGCTAAATTAAAAGATACCGAAATTGATGATGTCGTGCTGGTAGGAGGGTCAACAAGAATTCCTAAATTACAGAAAATATTAAGCCAGTTTTTCAATGGAAAACAATTAAGTAAAGCAATCAATCCTGATGAAGCTGTTGCTTATGGGACAGCAGTGCAAACTCAAAAATTCTTTACAAGTAATAAATCTGAAGTTACTACAGTAACAGATGTTACATCTCTCTCCTTAGGTGTCGGTACTGCGGGTGATTTGTTTACCGTTATGATACCTAGAAATACTCCTATACCTCATAGTTGCACATTATCATTCAGTACAGCCGCCGATAAACAAACTAGTCTAGCATGGGGGATTTACGAAGGGGAGCGTGCTTTTGCTAAGAATAATATATACCTTGGAATGTGTTATTTAAAACTTCCACCCAAACCAGCTGGATATTCTGTCGATCTTACGTTTAATATTGATGAAAATGGTAGTGTTAATGTAACTGCCCGAGATAGACATGGCTTACACAAGACTCTATCAATAGAATATACAGAACAAAGTGCTAAAGATATTAATGATATAATTCGCGATGCTAAAGTTTATAAGACTATTGACGAAGGAACACGTATTCTGGTCTGCATATGGAATGATTTAAAGAACGAATGCTTGAAGCTGGAATCTCTTTGTGATTATGATAGCAAGAATATGAGCGATGAAGACAAAACAAAAATAAGGGATTCTACGAGTGAAACACGTAACTGGATTTCGGAAAATTATACAGAAGATGATGAGAGCCTGATACTGCTAGAAATTCTGAGAAAACGTAGCCAAACCAAGCAGAACTCATATCCTATAGTTGAAAGGTATGGATATGCTATTTGTGAACTGACACTTTCAGGAGTTTGTGACCTCATACTACAAGAACAAAATAGCTGATTTGTAACTAAAAATAAAATATTATGCGAATTTATTAAATATCTTAAGTTTTTGTCACAGTGCATTCGGTTGGCTTACTAATGCACTTAGTCGTTATGACGCACGACATAGAACATAGATAACTAACCAGTATTATTCTGTTATTTTTATGGTTATTTCTAATACGGATGTATTACATAGGAAATCTAACTTGTATTTTGATAAATAAATACCTGAAAGTAGGTATTGCGTACCTTGAGTCCAGCCCCTCCCTTTTTATGCAAATGACCCGCGATCTAATTAATATTCAAATGAGGCGTGGTCTAATTAAATGCGCGAATTAAATTAATTGATCTAATTAAATTAATTCACGGTATCATTTACATATCTCATCCCATATTTACATATATGATTTCTCATATACATGCCCGAATTAAATTAATTCACGGTATCATTTACATATCTCATCCCCCATTTACATATATCATTTATCATATACATGCCCGAATTAAATTAATTGATCTAATTAAATTAATTCACGGTATCATTTACATATCTCATCCCCCATTTACATATATCATTTATCATATGCATGCCCGAATTAAATTAATTCACGGTATCATTTACATATTTCATCCCCCATTTACATATATCATTTATCATATGCATGCCCGAATTAAATTAATTCACGGTATCATTTACATATCTCCTCTCTCATTTACATATATGATTTCTCATATGCATGCTCGAATTAAATTAATTCACGGTATAATTAGCGTATCTCATCTCTCATTTACATAACTGATATCTCATTCTGTACATCTCAGTTTTATATATTATTTGTCTCACCTCTCTCTCATAAATTTATTTTAAAATAAATCAGTCCTATTTGATAGTTATCTATAGGTCGTCATGTAATTCTTCGAAAACAATTTAATATGTAGAAACGTAATAATAAAAATTTATTTTCAACTATACAAAAGTAACTCTAAAGCTACTGTCAATCAACTGTCGGATTATCTATGGTACATTTTGACCTGTTTAAATATATGGATAAACATTTAAAATACGGTAAAACAATTAGGGTCGTTATGATTTCATAAAATTTTATTTAAATGAAACGTTTAAGAATATAGAATACTGTAGAGCATTATTTTTAAAATTCAAAAACATTATCTATAGCTAAAACTGGTTAAGAAATAACTTTCAAACTAAATGTTTTTGCATGAAAATACGTACAAACTAATTAGCCAGGTTGTCTTCGACATTCTTTAAAACTGCTTTCAACCATAAATAAACAAACGTTCTTACGAATGACTGACTGAAAGGAATTTAGATTTTATAAATAATTTGTTAAGAGATCATCATCTTAAAACCGGCATAAATTATTGTTTTAAATGACAATTACTCACTCCTGCTCTATATAAAACGTCATATATAAAATTAGAGATTATCTCTATTTCATTATTATTATCTTAGCATCTTTTCATTTACAATTATCTAGTAAAAATGTATTGTTTAATACGACAGACAAAGGAATTTAGTGCGTTAGTCATAAAAAAACTTAAAACAACTATTATCAACACAGCTATCCAGAGTTTAACAGTGTATATTTAATTTAATTAGGTAAGTTATTATGATTTTATGTTTAACGATCTTTCCACTACTGTTTACCTGCTATATCTATAATATGTAAATGTTCTACATTTGTTTATGTAAACTAATCATTTGAACTTTTAGATTACATCTCATTATCCTGTGTTCGAGGTCGATCATCAAAGTATAATTTCCTGCTTCTTTGAAATCAATCATGTAAGTTGCTTTTATGTTAACGATGTTGTGTAAACTTATTTTGAAATTTATTATAGACTGACTGCAGTTTTCCAATCTGATAGAATGTCTGCTGAAATTATCAAGTTGACAGTGGTTATAGCGACGTCGCCGACAATCTCATTTTTATATATTATTTGTCAGCTCTCATCCCCCTCTCTCATAAATTTATTTTAAAATAAATCTTATGTTGTCATTCCTATTTGAGGATATCCATCGTTTGACTAATGTCTATTTATTAAAACAAATAAGTTATGAAATGAAGCAGGGAGTCTATTCAATGAACATTACCTAATAGTTTTTCTGATTCTTCTTCTATCCTCTAGATCTGCAGTTAGAAACACGGGCCAACGAACTCCATAGCTTAACCCCGTGATCACGGAGCTTGTCTTTTAAATTACTAACATCTAACTCTGAATGTCATACAGAGCTATCAACTAAATCATATACAGCTTTTGCTTAATTGCACGAATAACTCGTTCAACTATTGAAGTCTTAATCATGGAATACGTAGAGTAATGATTTATGTTGTATTCATTCATTAACTTTAACTCGATATATGCGAATTCATATATGAGAGAAATGTTATATAAGTCAATACAGCTCTATAACTATCATTTATTGAGCTACACAAAGAGATTTATATCTACGCTAAACTAAAGATTAATAGAAGTAATGCATTCCTGATATCATAAGATAACGATAAAACACATGATTATTCTTAGACTAAGGCCTAATTTAGGTAGTCAAATTGTAGGTAGTCGAATTGTAGGTACATATCATGATGTGGTATCATACAATTATATTCTAGTAAGAACTGTAATAAAGTCACTGCTATAAATAACAACATTCTTTATCACGATCATCTATCATTATCAAATCATCTAATGTCATGCAGAGTTAGCAGCTAGCTCCTAAGTTCGTATATGCGAGAATCGGTATTATATAACACACACACCAGTCTACATTCATTGTTCTAATATTGATAGGAACTTTCTAGAATCTATAAATTATTATAAATGTCTTAACAGAATAAAAAAGGGTGAAATGAATATAACTTATAGGATTTAATCAAACTAGAAAAATATCGATATATCCTACGTTGAGAAAACAATTATACTATGTAAGCATAGATACGCTACATATGATTGCGAGCCTGAGTATAAGCATAAACCCTATACAACAGATTTTTATCCTTTTTCATTATATCTACTACAGACGAGGTGAAGAATAGGTACATTTAACATGCGTATGCTACAATTATCTAATTTCTAGTTTTCTAGACGTAATGTAATTTTGAACGGATTTTAACCCCTTTCGATATATCTACTACCCTCGTAAGCGATTTCTACATATACGTTCTTATTGTTTATACACCATATAGATATTCGTAGCACCTAAAGTAAACTCTTATTTAAACGTTATTTTACAATATATCATACATTTCAGCAGCTCGTATGATTATCCGTCTCTATCGTAACCCAGTATGTAAGGACATTATGTTAAATACTATCTCATACATGTAAATAAACATTTCTTTAAAGAGTTTGTTAGGTCACCTAATCTGTTATAATATTACTATGATATTAGATCTCACCGATTACAGTTTTACCATTAGGACATACTTAGTAGGTTATATGTGCTAAGTAAAATAATAAACAGATATTTCGAAAATTTTATGCATTCTTGAGAGAACAGGGTATAATATTTAAAAACACACTGTAGAAAACATATCAGCAGAGAAAGGGAATACATAAATACAGTATGTTTTGTATGATGAGTTGTCGTCAGTTTAAAAGAAATAAGTTCGTCGCCATATTTAAACGTTATTTTACAATACATCATACATTTTCAATAGCTTCGAAATACGCAGATATGTAATAATATACTATGTACTCTTGTAGGTTATTTAACGTATCTATAGTAAACTCTTATGATTAATAATAATAATCTGTAACCATTTTCGATACCTTCGAAATATAAGTCTATAACATATGTTTGTAATACGTCTTTATAACTTTTGAAACACAGAGTAGTTACCTCTTGCAATATCTACAGTTATGAGAACCCTGAAGACTTAACCTGGAGAAATAAATCAGATAAATATTTTACTTTTTATTGAAATGATAACTTTGCGTACTAATATATGAAAATAATATAATGTATATCGCCTGATAAATAAAATTGAAATTATTCTTATTCTTTTACAATAAAATGTGTTTTGAAAAAACACGATGAAACGTTATGTATATTAATGCAGGAGTACTGTTAACGCATTCATTATTTAGAGATTCACTTATAAGTACACTATCTATTTAGCTGATTCAATAAAAATTTCGTTATTTTTAAAATTCCTAACGAGGGACCTACTGATAAGCGTTATATTATACCAGGTACGTATGATACTCTACTGCTGATTGCATACCTGATGAACGCAGTTGTACAAAGTAATATAGGATATACGTTACAGAGAAGTTTAATTTTCCGTGCAACAAATGACCTATAGATATATTTTATGTACAAAGCTGACATTAACATATTTAGCGCATACCTGTTGAACATAGCTCTACAAAGTAATATTTAAAAGACTTAAAAGGCTTATATTTTAGAGATCGGATACAGTCGCATATATTCCTGTATATTACCTCTAAATTTTACTTTAACAATACATGTAGTCAGGTTTGGTGTAAATAACAATTAGGGATATCAAATCCATACTAACTGAACGCTAGCATAATATGCTCTACAGGTCAAACTCAATTAATTAACCCTGGGGTTATACATCCTTAGGTTAGAAACAGTCTTGAAACAAAAAATGGCTGAGTCCACCCTGTTAGACAAGAAATCAGAGTATGGGCGTGATAAATAAAACATATAAAGTTATTTTACAAACATTTATTTAGTATACATAACATAATACAAGAATATAGATTATAAGTTGTTTTCTATGACGACTGTTGTAGTTCTACGGGTCTCTGAGTCGTCGTATGCCCTCGCAGAAATACTAATACGTATAAAGTCCGACGACTGACTCATTGGAACTGTACCGGTAGCCCTTTCCTTGTTCAACTCTTCGTTACTATCATAGTTGGTAAACGAGGAACCACATTCATCAATACCCAAATGCATGGTTGAAGTCATATCTTCTTCTTCTTCTTCTGTCTCAATGATATCATTAGGTCCATTTGCTTCCTTTACCAGAGCTGTCTTTACAACATCTGCGTTATTATGTACGTTTTTTAATTGCCTTTTATAGCTGTCGATACGTGAAAGATATTTGAAGCAATTAGAACACCGGACTTTGATTGATTCGTGAACGCTTTTCGTATGTCTTTTTAAGTTGTCAGAGCTTGAAAAAGTTTTGACACAGCTAGAACAACAGATTCTGTTTGGATCGTGTATGGTTTTTACGTGTCTCTTGCAGGTGAATGGCCTCGCGAAAGACTTGAAGCAAACCGGACATTGTATTTTGCAATCCTGTCGACCAGAGCCATTCTTCTTCTTACGTTGCTCCATCTCGACTAATGAAGGAACAGGAACACTACCCGTATATTTATACTGATCGACCAGAGCAATCGGTTGTTCTATCCTACGTTGAGAAAATAATTATACTATGTAAGCGTAGATACGTTACATATGATTGCGAGCCAGAGTATAAGCATAAACCCTATACTACAGATTTTTATGCTTTTTTCATTATATCTACTACAGACGAGGTGAAGAATAGGTACATTTAACATGCGTATGCTACAATTATCTAATTTATAGTTTTCTAGACGTAATGTAATTTTGAACAGATTTTAACCCTTTTCGTTATATCTACTACCCTTGTAAGCGATTTCTACATATACGTTCTTATTGTTTATACACCATATAGATATTCGTAGCATCTAAAGTAAACTCTTATTTAAACGTTATTTTACAATATATCATACATTTCAGCAACTCGTATGATTATCCCTCTCTATCGTAACCCAGTATGTAAGGACATTATGTTAAATACTATCTCATACATGTAAATAGTTACAACAACAAAATAGAAAAGTATACTTGAGGGTAAGAAAGAAGTCCTGGACGCGGCTATCTATAACATATGTATATGTTTTGTAATACGTCTTTATAACTTTGAAACTTTACGTGATTTCCTCTTACAATATCTCTAGTTATGAGAACCTTGAAGACTTAACCTGGAGAAATAAAACAGATAAATATTTTACTTTTTATTGAAACTAGTTAACTTATATTCTAACATGTAAATAGTTACAACAACAAAATAGAAAAGTATACTTGAGGGTGAGAAAGAAGTCCCGGACGCGGCTATCTATAACATATGTCATATGTTTTGTAATACGTCTTTATAACTTTGAAACTCTACGTGATTTCCTCTTACAATATCTCTAGTTATGAGAACCTTGAAGACTTAACCTGGAAAAATAAAACAGATAAATATTTTACTTTTTATTGAAACTAGTTAACTTATATTCTAACATACAAATATACAACAACAAAATAGAAAAAGTATACTTGAGGGTAAGAAAGAAGTCCTGGACGCGGCTATCTATAACATATGTCATATGTTTTGTAATACGTCTTTATAACTTTGAAACTTTACGTGATTTCCTCTTACAATATCTCTAGTTATGAGAACCTTGAAGACTTAACCTGGAGAAATAAAACAGATAAATATTTAACTTTTTATTGAAACTAGTTAACTTATATTTTAACATACATATTTGAAACTAGACAACTTATATTCTGACATACAAATATACAACAACAAAATAGAAAAGTATACTTGAGGGTAACATTTTGTATAACCATTATCTTTTATTCTATAATACCTTCTTCTTTAAGCTCAGAAATAATTGAAATAATCTCATCCTAGTTTTCTAAACTACTGCTACCCCTCTGTTTTAAGGTATACAGTAGACGAAGACCGGTTAGACCATTGTAGCTACTTACAAAATCGTCATTAACATTCAAAAACTAGAAATATATTTTAGGTTAGATTTAGATCGCGCGCGACCTAAATCTAACCTAAAATATATTTCTAGTTATAACCTAATAAATATTTTATGAACTAATCTTAATAGAGATTTTTTGTAAGTAGCTACATGCTCTAACCTAATAAATGCTTTATGAACTAATCTTAATAGAGATTCTTGAATCTTTGCAACAACCGGAGTCTAAAATCTATAACCTTAATATAATTTTTTGGGGGTCTAACCTAGATTGCTTCATTTAATTTAATCATTTATTAATATTATATTGATTTATCATGCAATTTTGGGTTTTAAAGTAAAGTAAAGAAGAATTAATGTTTTTTATCACAAAAATTTTGAAATAAACTTCTAAACTTTGTATTCATCGTTTTGTCCTGAGCTATCTCAATTTCAAAATCAAGACTACAGCTATGTTGTTTTTCCTTACGGCGCCAATCTTACAAAACAAATAGTTTCTAAAAACGATTTGATTATAACACCCTCTATTAATCTAACCTGACTACTAAAAACTTCTAACTTTAGATGTTTTAAAGATTACATCTTCAGTTTCTACAATTGAATTTCTGTAATAATTAGATTCAGCCACTAATTTTAAAATATCAAGTAAGCTCTATTATATTACAGGTGGTATAATTGTTCATGATTTTACTGTCTATCATCTATAGTCTAATCTAGTCTGGTCTGGTCTGGTCTATTTTAATAGATATTATATATTTAAGTTATGTATTATGTTTTAAGTAGCATCGAAACTACTCGTATCAATAAACGTTCTTGTATGAAAGTATGTTGTTTTATACTTACTCTGCTTTCTACGTTCTGTCCTAAAAAATGTATTCGTAGGCTCTAACCTCAAGCTACCAATTTCAAATTCCAAAAACAAAACGCCGTATCAGAATCAAGTTGTCGATAGGCTTCGTCTACTGTATACCTTAAAACAGAGGGGTAGCAGTAGTTTAGAAAACTAGGATGAGATTATTTCAATTATTTCTGAGCTTAAAGAAGAAGGTATTATAGAATAAAAGATAATGGTTATACAAAATGTTACCCTCAAGTATACTTTTCTATTTTGTTGTTGTATATTTGTATGTTAGAATATAAGTTGTCTAGTTTCAAATATATATGTTAGAATATAAGTTAACTAGTTTCAATAAAAAGTAAAATATTTATCTGTTTTATTTCTCCAGGTTAAGTCTTCAAGGTTCTCATAACTAGAGATATTGTAAGAGGAAATCACGTAAAGTTTCAAAGTTATAAAGACGTATTACAAACATATGACATATGTTATAGATAGCCGCGTCCAGGACTTCTTTCTTACCCTCAAGTATACTTTTCTATTTTGTTGTTGTAACTATTTACATGTTAGAATATAAGTTAACTAGTTTCAATAAAAAGTAAAATATTTATCTGTTTTATTTCTCCAGGTTAAGTCTTCAAGGTTCTCATAACTAGAGATATTGTAAGAGGAAATCACGTAAAGTTTCAAAGTTATAAAGACGTATTACAAAACATATGACATATGTTATAGATAGCCGCGTCCAGGACTTCTTTCTTACCCTCAAGTATACTTTTTCTATTTTGTTGTTGTATATTTGTATGTTAGAATATAAGTTAACTAGTTTCAATAAAAAGTAAAATATTTATCTGTTTTATTTTTCCAGGTTAAGTCTTCAAGGTTCTCATAACTAGAGATATTGTAAGAGGAAATCACGTAGAGTTTCAAAGTTATAAAGACGTATTACAAAACATATGACATATGTTATAGATAGCCGCGTCCGGGACTTCTTTCTCACCCTCAAGTATACTTTTCTATTTTGTTGTTGTAACTATTTACATGTTAGAATATAAGTTAACTAGTTTCAATAAAAAGTAAAATATTTATCTGTTTTATTTCTCCAGGTTAAGTCTTCAAGGTTCTCATAACTAGAGATATTGTAAGAGGAAATCACGTAAAGTTTCAAAGTTATAAAGACGTATTACAAAACATATGACATATGTTATAGATAGCCGCGTCCAGGACTTCTTTCTTACCCTCAAGTATACTTTTCTATTTTGTTGTTGTAACTATTTACATGTTAGAATATAAGTTAACTAGTTTCAATAAAAAGTAAAATATTTATCTGTTTTATTTCTCCAGGTTAAGTCTTCAAGGTTCTCATAACTAGAGATATTGTAAGAGGAAATCACGTAAAGTTTCAAAGTTATAAAGACGTATTACAAAACATATGACATATGTTATAGATAGCCGCGTCCAGGACTTCTTTCTTACCCTCAAGTATACTTTTTCTATTTTGTTGTTGTATATTTGTATGTTAGAATATAAGTTAACTAGTTTTAATAAAAAGTAAAATATTTATCTGTTTTATTTTTCCAGGTTAAGTCTTCAAGGTTCTCATAACTAGAGATATTGTAAGAGGAAATCACGTAGAGTTTCAAAGTTATAAAGACGTATTACAAAACATATACATATGTTATAGATAGCCGCGTCCAGGACTTCTTTCTTACCCTCAAGTATACTTTTCTATTTTGTTGTTGTAACTATTTACATGTATGAGATAGTATTTAACATAATGTCCTTACATACTGGGTTACGATAGAGAGGGATAATCATACGAGTTGCTGAAATGTATGATATATTGTAAAATAACGTTTAAATAAGAGTTTACTTTAGATGCTACGAATATCTATATGGTGTATAAACAATAAGAACGTATATGTAGAAATCGCTTACAAGGGTAGTAGATATAACGAAAAGGGTTAAAATCTGTTCAAAATTACATTACGTCTAGAAAACTATAAATTAGATAATTGTAGCATACGCATGTTAAATGTACCTATTCTTCACCTCGTCTGTAGTAGATATAATGAAAAAAGCATAAAAATCTGTAGTATAGGGTTTATGCTTATACTCTGGCTCGCAATCATATGTAACGTATCTACGCTTACATAGTATAATTATTTTCTCAACGTAGGATAGAACAACCGATTGCTCTGGTCGATCAGTATAAATATACGGGTAGTGTTCCTGTTCCTTCATTAGTCGAGATGGAGCAACGTAAGAAGAAGAATGGCTCTGGTCGACAGGATTGCAAAATACAATGTCCGGTTTGCTTCAAGTCTTTCGCGAGGCCATTCACCTGCAAGAGACACGTAAAAACCATACACGATCCAAACAGAATCTGTTGTTCTAGCTGTGTCAAAACTTTTTCAAGCTCTGACAACTTAAAAAGACATACGAAAAGCGTTCACGAATCAATCAAAGTCCGGTGTTCTAATTGCTTCAAATATCTTTCACGTATCGACAGCTATAAAAGGCAATTAAAAAACGTACATAATAACGCAGATGTTGTAAAGACAGCTCTGGTAAAGGAAGCAAATGGACCTAATGATATCATTGAGACAGAAGAAGAAGAAGAAGATATGACTTCAACCATGCATTTGGGTATTGATGAATGTGGTTCCTCGTTTACCAACTATGATAGTAACGAAGAGTTGAACAAGGAAAGGGCTACCGGTACAGTTCCAATGAGTCAGTCGTCGGACTTTATACGTATTAGTATTTCTGCGAGGGCATACGACGACTCAGAGACCCGTAGAACTACAACAGTCGTCATAGAAAACAACTTATGATCTATATTCTTGTATTATGTTATGTATACTAAATAAATGTTTGTAAAATAACTTTATATGTTTTATTTATCACGCCCATACTCTGATTTCTTGTCTAACAGGGTGGACTCAGCCATTTTTTGTTTCAAGACTGTTTCTAATCTAAGGATGTATAACCCCAGGGTTAATTAATTGAGTTTGACCTGTAGAGCATATTATGCTAGCGTTCAGTTAGTATGGATTTGATATCCCTAATTGTTATTTACACCAAACCTGACTACATGTATTGTTAAAGTAAAATTTAGAGGTAATATACAGGAATATATGCGACTGTATCCGATCTCTAAAATATAAGCCTTTTAAGTCTTTTAAATATTACTTTGTAGAGCTATGTTCAACAGGTATGCGCTAAATATGTTAATGTCAGCTTTGTACATAAAATATATCTATAGGTCATTTGTTGCACGGAAAATTAAACTTCTCTGTAACGTATATCCTATATTACTTTGTACAACTGCGTTCATCAGGTATGCAATCAGCAGTAGAGTATCATACGTACCTGGTATAATATAACGCTTATCAGTAGGTCCCTCGTTAGGAATTTTAAAAATAACGAAATTTTTATTGAATCAGCTAAATAGATAGTGTACTTATAAGTGAATCTCTAAATAATGAATGCGTTAACAGTACTCCTGCATTAATATACATAACGTTTCATCGTGTTTTTTCAAAACACATTTTATTGTAAAAGAATAAGAATAATTTCAATTTTATTTATCAGGCGATATACATTATATTATTTTCATATATTAGTACGCAAAGTTATCGTTTCAATAAAAAGTAAAATATTTATCTGATTTATTTCTCCAGGTTAAGTCTTCAGGGTTCTCATAACTGTAGATATTGCAAGAGGTAACTACTCTGTGTTTCAAAAGTTATAAAGACGTATTACAAACATATGTTATAGACTTATATTTCGAAGGTATCGAAAATGGTTACAGATTATTATTATTAATCATAAGAGTTTACTATAGATACGTTAAATAACCTACAAGAGTACATAGTATATTATTACATATCTGCGTATTTCGAAGCTATTGAAAATGTATGATGTATTGTAAAATAACGTTTAAATATGGCGACGAACTTATTTCTTTTAAACTGACGACAACTCATCATACAAAACATACTGTATTTATGTATTCCCTTTCTCTGCTGATATGTTTTCTACAGTGTGTTTTTAAATATTATACCCTGTTCTCTCAAGAATGCATAAAATTTTCGAAATATCTGTTTATTATTTTACTTAGCACATATAACCTACTAAGTATGTCCTAATGGTAAAACTGTAATCGGTGAGATCTAATATCATAGTAATATTATAACAGATTAGGTGACCTAACAAACTCTTTAAAGAAATGTTTATTTACATGTATGAGATAGTATTTAACATAATGTCCTTACATACTGGGTTACGATAGAGACGGATAATCATACGAGCTGCTGAAATGTATGATATATTGTAAAATAACGTTTAAACAAGAGTTTACTTTAGATGCTACGAATATCTATATGGTGTATAAACAATAAGAACGTATATGTAGAAATCGCTTACGAGGGTAGTAGATATATCGAAAGGGGTTAAAATCCGTTCAAAATTACATTACGTCTAGAAAACTAGAAATTAGATAATTGTAGCATACGCATGTTAAATGTACCTATTCTTCACCTCGTCTGTAGTAGATATAATGAAAAAGGATAAAAATCTGTTGTATAGGGTTTATGCTTATACTCAGGCTCGCAATCATATGTAGCGTATCTATGCTTACATAGTATAATTGTTTTCTCAACGTAGGATATATCGATATTTTTCTAGTTTGATTAAATCCTATAAGTTATATTCATTTCACCCTTTTTTATTCTGTTAAGACATTTATAATAATTTATAGATTCTAGAAAGTTCCTATCAATATTAGAACAATGAATGTAGACTGGTGTGTGTGTGTTATATAATACCGATTCTCGCATATACGAACTTAGGAGCTAGCTGCTAACTCTGCATGACATTAGATGATTTGATAATGATAGATGATCGTGATAAAGAATGTTGTTATTTATAGCAGTGACTTTATTACAGTTCTTACTAGAATATAATTGTATGATACCACATCATAATATGTACCTACAATTCGACTACCTACAATTTGACTACCTAAATTAGGCCTTAGTCTAAGAATAATCATGTGTTTTATCGTTATCTTATGATATCAGGAATGCATTACTTCTATTAATCTTTAGTTTAGCGTAGATATAAATCTCTTTGTGTAGCTCAATAAATAATAGTTATAGAGCTGTATTGACTTATATAACATTTCTCTCATATATGAATTCGCATATATCGAGTTAAAGTTAATGAATGAATACAACATAAATTATTACTCTACGTATTCCATGATTAAGACTTCAATAGTTGAACGAGTTATTCGTGCAATTAAGAAAAAGCTGTATATGATTTAGTTGATAGCTCTGTATGACATTCACAGTTAGATGTTAGTAATGTAAAAGACAAGCTCCGTGATCACGGGGTTAAGCTATGGAGTTCGTTGGCCCGTGTTTCTAACTGCAGATCTATAGGATAGAAGAAGAATCAGAAAAAGTATTAGGTAATGTTCATTGAATAGACTCCCTGCTTCATTTCATAACTTATTTGTTTTAATAAATAGACATTAGTCAAACGATGGATATCCTCAAATAGGAATGACAACATAAGATTTATTTTAAAATAAATTTATGAGAGAGGGGGATGAGAGCTGACAAATAATATATAAAAATGAGATTGTCGGCGACGTCGCTATCACCACTGTCAACTTGATAATTTCAGCAGACATTCTATCAGATTGGAAAACTGCAGTCAGTCTATAATAAATTTCAAAATAAGTTTACACAACATCGTTAACATAAAAGCAACTTGCATGATTGATTTCAAAGAAGCAGGAAATTATACTTTGATGATCGACCTCGAACACAGGATAATGAGATGTAATCTAAAAGTTCAAATGATTAGTTTACATAAACAAATGTAGAACATTTACATATTATAGATATAGCAGGTAAACAGTAGTGGAAAGATCGTTAAACATAAAATCATAATAACTTACCTGATTAAATTAAATATACACTGTTAAACTCTGGATAGCTGTGTTGATAATAGTTGTTTTAAGTTTCTTTATGACTAACGCACTAAATTCCTTTGTCTGTCGTATTAAACAATACATTTTTACTAGATAATTGTAAATGAAAAGATGCTAAGATAATAATAATGAAATAGAGATAATCTCTAATTTTATATATGACGTTTTATATAGAGCAGGGGTGAGTAATTGTCATTTAAAACAATAATTTATGCCGGTTTTAAGATGATGATCTCTTAACAAATTATTTATAAAATCTAAATTCCTTTCAGTCAGTCATTCGTAAGAGCGTTTGTTTATTTATGGTTGAATGCAGTTTTGAAGAATGTCGAAGACAACCTGGCTAATTAGTTTGTACGTATTTTCATGCAAAAACATTTAGTTTGAAAGTTATTTCTTAACCAGTTTTAGCTATAGATAATGTTTTTGAATTTTAAAAATAATGCTCTACAGTATTCTATATTCTTAAACGTTTCATTTAAATAAAATTTTATGAAATCATAACGACCCTAATTGTTTTACCGTATTTTAAATGTTTATCCGTATATTTAAACAGGTCAAAATGTACCATAGATAATCCGACAGTTGATTGACAGTAGCTTTAGAGTTACTTTTGTATAGTTGAAAATAAATTTTTATTATTACGTTTCTACATATTAAATTGTTTTCGCAGAATTACATGACGACCTATAGATAACTATCAAATAGGACTGATTTATTTTAAAATAAATTTATGAGAGAGAGGTGAGACAAATAATATATAAAAATGAGATGTACAGAATGAGATATCAGTTATGTAAATGAGAGATGAGATACGCTAATGATACCGTGAATTAATTTAATTCGAGCATGCATATGAGAAATCATATATGTAAATGAGAGAGGAAATATGTAAATGATACCGTGAATTAATTTAATTCGGGCATGCATATGATAAATGATATATGTAAATGGGGGATGAGATATGTAAATGATACCGTGAATTAATTTAATTCGGGCATGCATATGATAAATGATATATGTAAATGGGGGATGAGATATGTAAATGATACCGTGAATTAATTTAATTAGATCAATTAATTTAATTCGGGCATGTATATGATAAATTAAAATCATTTAATTAGACCACGCCTCATTTGAATATTAATTAGATCGCGGGTCATTTGCATAAAAAGGGAGGGGCTGGACTCAAGGCACGCAATACCTACTCCTGAATAATGTTCATATTCTTGCTTGTAGTTTATATAAGCTATTATCATATTATTACAAGTTTCTTCTCAGTAAATTCTGAAAATGCATTAAACAATATTTATTTAAAAGAATTAAATGATACCAAGTTACACATCTTGGTATATCAGGTGATCTTGGTATAAACTTTTGTCACACATAAATTCACGTGAATCCTTCGTGGTTTTACAAGTCCAGATTACTTTTGCCTGATGACTCCTGTACTTTAGTAGAAATTCTAATAAAACAAGTTCAAATCTTTCAGTTTTAAATACTCCAATTCAAAGTGCTCATTCTTTTTTTAAACATTAAAATTTTAGACCCAGACATTGTATTGTTTTAAATTTTCAAAATCTTCAGGTATTAAATGAGAAGGTATTAATTTTAACTTTTTTGTGTTCGTAGTTTTTATCTAAAGAAATCCTGAGTTTTAAATTCGGTAGAAACAGATATAAACGTAAAGGTTAACTTGACAACATAATGAACATATAATAACTACAAACTAATGCAAAAGTAGAAGGCAAGGCAGGTAACCACCATGTATCGACGCAGGATATAAGATGATGGCCGGTGAGTTCTCGACGAAGATTCGGCTCCCTTAAAAAACAACCTTCCGTTATATAGGATTTCAAACTTCAAGATCAACACTTTGCAAGTAGCTAAGGCGCAAGAAAATATGTAATGTGAATTGCGATGTAAACATTAAACAAGTACACATTAAATTTAAAAAATCTATTTTTAAAAAATCATCGCCACTTCTATGCCCCTAAAGAGTAAAAAGTGCCTCGTTTTTCTTTGAATCGCGATTTCTTAAAAAACTATTAAATATAAAGGTAATAAAATTAAAAAAAGAAGTCTATTGGCACATTTAATAAAATACAGGGTGTTTCATTTAAAAAATTGCACGAAATGGATTTGGAAACGTCGATATTTAAAAATTATTTTGATCACTCTCACTCTCAAGATCTTACCTAAAGTTTCACAAAAATATTAAGAAAGGATGGCGTAGATATTAAAATTTAAATGAAGGGTTAATGTTGACCAAAAAACCATAACTTGGAAACGTCGCATCTAAGGGCAACAAACATATATGGTTAAAGACAGAACCTAAAAAGGCTCCATTTGAGATAAGAAAATATAGGTTGTTTTATTTAACAACATTTTTAATCGCCACACTTTTTTGAGACACCTTGCTATATGAAGTACTAATTATAAAATGTGCCTTCTTTAACTTCATTAACATTCCCCCAGTTGAATTTTTTATCTAGCTAACGATAAACCTATAAAATCAAAGAACGCAGTACTAAATGGACACCCTGTATATTCTACAAAATTTATCAACTTTGAATAAACTAATTTTAGTATTTGAATCGATAATTATTTAACATTAATTATACTTCGAGCTATGGATGTTATATCAACCACTAATATATAATTATTAAATCTTTGTGATAGAAAAAAATTAATTAACTTATGTACCAATAAACATGTTTACAAGCTTAAAAAAAGCTACAATATTTATTATAAGCAAACTGACATTAGTTTAAAAATATACTCTATTTGAACTAAAATTAGGTTAATCAGAATTTAATTAAAATTATTATACTTTTTTCTTTACCTAACCAATATTAAAACTAAGACTATTTAGTAATCAATTTTATAATTTTATTCCTTTAATCATTATTCGCTTTTGTTTCTAGAAAGATATCTTACTATAATTCAAGATACATATTGTATGTAGTGATTCCCCTAACTAATGAGAAAAAAAATAGGAATGCTATTAGTGATTATAAACTGATAAAACGATAAGTTTCTCTATATAACAATCCTCGATATCAGTGTAAACGGTACTTTGCTTCATGTTGAGATTGTACTGCATTTTCCAACGTAATTAGCGGTAAGTTACATTGTTTATTAAATACTACTAAAGTCATTCTACAGTTTGGACGAAGGTGGATCAAATATAAAGGGCAATTTATTTTTCAAATTTTATTGGTGTCTCCGTACGAATATATTACTAAATAACATCCACTCAAGGTCGCTTCGCCATACCACAACTTTCAGAGAACCTGAGCGAAATTCCCGTTAATATTTTAACCACCCGTAGTAGGGTCAATATGCCAGTAATTGACCACTTAAGAGATTTTTCAGAAATATAAATTTATAACTTTGTAATATATTTTTTTAAACAAAATTAAAAATGGTATAAAGTGCAGTTACAGTCTATGACTCTAAATATTAATAATACACAAATTAAAAAACATTTTGTTTCATAGAAAAAAAATATAAGAGTAAAAAAGTTTGAATTTTCCAGTAGTTAACCACAAACAACCCAGTGTTTGACCAAATTTTTCCCAGTAATTGACCAGTGTTATAATATAACGAATAAAATATCAGTTTTTTATTATTTTATTATTGTTATAGAGCCACATAGTATGTATTGCATAAAGAAAAACGAACATTCTTAAAAAATATCAAAATATATGTATATTATTTTTGATGACATTATGCTAAAAACAAAAATGGAAAGAAAAATTACCAGTAGTTGACCACATTACGAAGCCAGTGGTTGAGCAGTAGTTTTGTGCGAACAAATACTGGAAACAGCTATTTATTTGAAGTTTTATTAAGAAAAACAGGAACAAGAGTCACTTACTAATCTTGTAGGGGTGACAAAAAAAAACAAAATTCTTTAATTTGAATGAAACTAGTGGTTGGTCAACTACTGGAAAACTGATAAGATTTCGAATTCTGCAATTGACCACCACATTTTTTGCAAAAAAAGTGTCAATTATTAGTTCGACCTTTCTATTACTTGCACAATATGTATAATATAACGATTTTCATTAAAATCCCGGATGATTGCAGATTTCAATAGAGTTGTTTACTTGCGATGCTTACTGTAAAAGCACAAATTTAGCTGTCAAATAAACGAATACAAATTCCACATGTATTTAGACAACCGTCTGACCAAGATAATACAGCAATGTGGCACCATATAGTAATTAGAGGTGCAATAATCGCTTGTGAAACATAAAATATTGATAAAGATGTACAGGTATCTTATTTTTTTTTCTTTTAAAGTGAAATTTGGTTAACTACTGGGTGATGGTCAATTACTAGGTTACTGACCCTACTTAATAGTATGTTTCCCAACAATAGGGCCGGGAAGATCAACACTCAGAACGAAATATTTTATTTGCAAGCATAGAGTATGAAAGAAAGATTATTTAATACAAATTGCCGTTATCAGCTTATAAACAGTACCTAGCATTTAATGTGTATTTATTCAATGATGGTTTCAGTTTTACTAAAAAGGATTACTGGAATCAAGTAATTATTCAGGTTTTAAACAATCTACTAACATCGCAGGTTATAACTCGTAGTGTAATTTGCTTATAAAGCCAAATGATTTTTGTTTTTTAAAAAAATTCAAAGTCGCTCACACTAATAAAAATTGCCTCACCTCATTAGGAAACAAACTGGTCTCTTTAAAAATCAGATATCTTTATTTTAAAGTTGTTATTAGACCTTGAACTTATTTTAAGATAAACAAACTGCAACATAAGTAAAAAGGACATGTGTTTTATTTACGAATGTATTTCAAGATCAACAGTCATCTTCGTCAAGTAATTTTTAGTATTCTGTGGCATAGACAAAATCCTACTTTATTGTCAAATTATTTCAAGTTCAACAAACTACAATCCTCGGCATTATACGTCATAAGGAGAATGGCTAGCAGAGCGCAGACCAGACTGAAAACTTGAACTTTAAATAACTTAGAAAGTCAACGTTTTACAAAAAAAATCGTAAATTTAGAAAAATGATTTTTATTTGGTGGTAACCCTCGGTTGTTGGTGGCCCCTGAACTACAGCACACCCACTCCACCCTTAAATCTGGTCCTGGAGAATTGACATTTTTGAAAATTCGACGGCGTTTGTTGCTAGAACTATAGAGCTAGACTTGTCTGTATATGAACATTAAACTTTATGTAAAATATAAGATTTTATTTAATTTATTTAAAATAACAAACAACGAGGGAGGTACCAAATCTCACCTAAGCAAAATGTTCAATTCAAATGATTATCCATTACTGCAGACAACTTCTTTTTAAGTATATGTCACATCGGATTTTTAAAATATCTACTTTTTATCAGCTTTCATTTATCTACAATTGGTTCTACCAACAGTATATTTAAAATTAAAGGATTGCCAGTTTTTGGCATCAAAAATTTATAATGTTCAGCCGGCAGTTTCTCATTGAAATTATTTCATGATTTCAGTTTTTATTATATTTTTGTTTCCAGTAGTTATATAAAACGTTTATATTAACGCTAAACTTATCTGAAATTGTAAATTTTTGAAACATAAGTGTTAAATATCAGTTTACTACATAATTATCTGCTTGTTATAAAGAATATACTATCTTACAGTCTTTTTCCGTAACTGAAAGTTCCTGCAGAAAAATTGATATATATATATATAGCATGATTAATTTTGCAATGATTCTTTGTATTATTTATTATTTACACAAGTACTACTAATGATAACTATTTGAGTGCTTGATAGTATTGAATGTCAGTACCTATTTGTATTGTGATATAGAAATTAATGATGATAATGGGAATGATAATTTTGCAATACGGATGTTTTTCATTTATAATTTTTAAGGTTAAAGAAATGTATCGAAGAAATAATTTTAAAGACCTAGTTTATATTATTTTATATTTTTAGAAATTCAGAGATTCGCAGTATCAAATATTCCGAAACTCTTAAGTATTATTTTAAAGTGTTAGATTTTCAGAATCCCGTGATTTCTAATGCTTTAAAGTATCAGACGTTTGAAATTTCGCTAAAAAAATATACAGTTGTGACTTTCCGATTCGAATTTATCCCATTCAAAATCCCATTTCTTTTGCGAAACCTAAGATTTCAAAATTTCAAAAAGTTCCAAAACAAAATTTTAAATTTTACAGTTTCATAATTTAGACTTTATAGTTTCAAAACTTCAGAATCTCTATTTCCCATACTTTCTAATATCAAAAGTTTTAAAATTTAATATTTATTTGCGCCTGGTGTGCAAGTTTGAAATATTTCAACATTAGAATAATAGAATACAGAAACTTTCAAGTTTTAAAATTTAGTGTGTTGAATTTGATGACTGATCTATTTCGCAATTAAGACACTGTAAAATAGGCAACGAAACATACGCTTGTGGAGTATTGTGGATAGCATAACTTGTAGGCAATGCATGAACAGAAAGATTTGATGTTGCAGATGGAAGAAATTAAAACGACCAGATACAATGTTCCCAACAATAAAGAGACCTAAGCACTGAGAAAGAACTAAAAGCAGCAATAACAGAAAATAAAATAATTAGGGAAGAAAATGTGGAACAAAAAAAGATAAACTAAAAATTAAAAATGAAAAAAGCCAGCGTACGGGACTTACCTTTGACACGAGTGATATAGAGGCATTTAAGGGCAGAAATGAAAGCCCCCTACAACAAATTTATAATCATGAGTACTAAATTTTGGTTAGCACTGAAAATGCTATAAAAACATTTACTTGTCAAAAGCATAATATTTCTACCCTTCAACAGATGTCGATACTATTTTTTTTAAAAGATGGTCATGTGTAAATTTAGAAATTGTCTTTTCTGGGCTTTTCTTTTCTTTTTTAACTAATCTCCCTGTTTTTCTGCACATATTGAAAAAATATTTTATTTTCTTTTGTAATATTATTGTTTTGTATATTATTGCTATCAAAATTATTAATAATTAAAGTATATTTTAATAATAATTAATAATTTTATCCGTTTATTATTTATTAAATTTTTCCGTTTATTGGAATCACAGAATCAGAATCAAATTCTATCTGCGTCGGTTTTACATCATTAAACAAAAAAATTAATAACATACAAAACTTCGTTTTTATTTACTAACAGTTTTTTTACTCTGTCATTCTTAGGGTTGGGAATCTCCATTTGCCTACAATACTTGAACGTGCCGCTTTGAATGAATATAGGATTATAACCAAGGGCAACCACATAGTTGCTTAATGGGTAGTTAAGTGCACAATTAAGTGTAGTCGAATGTATACCTAACCGTACCGTAACCTACGTAATTTTATACCTATACATTCGACTACACGAAATTGTGCACCAACTACCCATTCAGCAACCATGTGGTTGCCCCTGAATAACGGATCTTTTCCCTTTCATTTATTTCCAGGAGAATCTTGTTTCGAAGAATCTGCTTAAATTTGGAAAATTTGAGTTCGAACATAAATACATACTGCCTAACCTATTAACTACTATGATTCATAAATTCCTTTTAAATCGCAGAAACATACATTTTATACAAGGACCGCTTAATATATCGTCGCTTGATTGACTGAAAAACGCCGTGTTTGAACGATTTTAAGAAGCGGCGCATACTGTATAACAATTTGCAGTTTAGTTATTGTACCCTAAAAAGTGACTACCGTCCAAACCGACTATGGCACTCTTTTCTTTGCAAGGACAACTGTTATCCTTCTCAGAATCTTAGATCATTAGCAAATTTCTTCCAGTTTTGAATAGAATGTAGTGTCTTTAAGGGTATGGTAATTCACTTTCAGGTACAATTCCGATAGTTAGGGGTTAAATAAATTAACAGGTAGCAAATACATTATTGCGGTATTATTCAAAGGATTATAAGATCTTGAAAGCAGTTACTGGAATATTTAATTTTTAAAGGGAAAACAGTATTTGTAGGAGATAGATGGGTTATAAACAGCGTTTGTGTATTATTTTACACTACAGTATTACTGCAAGTACATAATCGAAGAATATTTTAGAAATTTTTAGTTTAGTAATTACTAATAGTTGATTCTTAATAATTATTAATTACTAGTAGTTGATTTTCTTATTAATTTGTGAGAAGACAACTAATTCTCTGTTGCCAAAACACACACGGAGTTTATGTGTTTTTTGTATGTGTTTAATTTGCCAAAAAGTATTTTCAACGAAGCCATGAAGCCTTCTAGGCTCCAAGAGCATTTGAATAAAATACATGCTGATAAAAAGGACAAAGATTTATCCTATTTTCAAGGACTTCAAAAGAAATATTTAAAACAGCCAACTATATCAAACCTTTTTGCATCGTGTTCTAAACAAAAAGATAAGATAAAAAGAAGAGCTTCATATAATATTAGTTAGTTACTCTAAAACATAAGATTGAAACGGTTCAAAACAAATTTTTAAAATATTTGCATTACAAAAAGCATGGACAGTATCCCGATTATGACGAATATCAAGATATTAGGTCGGAATTTAACATTGCTAAACTATATATAAGAAGGGAAGTGGGGGACATCTGCTTTGTACATAAGCTCATAAATAACAGAATAGATTGTCCCAAGTTGTTGCCTTTGGTGCGTTTGTACGTACCAGCGCATCGATCACGGCCACGAGGTATCTTGTACGTTCCACATCATCGAACTAATTTAAGACTACACTCTTCACTAATAAGAATGGCGACATCTTTTAATGCTGTTAGCTATGAAATAGATATTGATTTGTTTGATTCTTCCCCCGTAGCGTTTAAACGATCACTGTTTAGATTATTATTCTTCTGACTAAATGCACTTGGATAGGTAATAACTGTAGGTTTCGTCTTAATATACTGAAACAGTAAGTTATTGCTTTGTTGTTTATAATTATTATTTAAGCTTTAGATGTTTTTGTTTTTCTCTTATGTTTGAACTATATGTAATTGAATTTAATGTATTTTAATTTAAAATCTCGGGATTCCCCGACAATGTAATTGGGCATTGCCCGTTTTGTTTGGGTGATATTAAATAAATAAATAAATAAATAAATATTTCATTATTAATCGCAAAAGCGGGAAAACCACACACAATTGGTGAGGAATTAATTATGCCGGTAGTCAAAGAGGTAATCAAAACTGTTGACCAAGAAATAGTTGAACGAGGAAAATCTGCTCGTTCTCGCGTACTAGAGGAAGATGATACTGAGCTAGATGAACCTTTTGCAGTTAATGAGGGAGAGGATGTTGTGACTTGCATAAATTTTGCAATGGTTTATTTTCTTTATCCAAGTCAAAAGAACTCTGGATCCAGTGCCGGCAATGCCAGAAATGGTGCCACAATGAATGTGCAAGTATTGACAGAAAAGCTAAGATGTTCACCTGTGAATTATGCAGATGTGTTACCTACGTTTTGATTGGTTTTCAATGATATTGTTTCATATGAAAAAAAATTTGATGACTATGTCATAATGACATTTTTTAATTACTTTTTACTTCTTTAATATTTTACTTTTCAGCACTAGTGCAAAAACCCAAATTTTGTATCCTAAACACCATTAAAATGACTTTGTATAATAAATTAACAATGTTAACTTCGCAACAATGCTCATTTACAATTTACAATACCCCAGAAGTCACAAACCTGTTTTACAAGAATTATATCGGAATTTAACGAATGTTCTACACAAATAAAGCTTCTTACCATAAGCGGGGAATGCAATGTTTATTTAGATAACTGAACAGTAAAGGCCCGTGAATACTTTTAAAATAGCAAAACAGGAATTGGGGGTTTCTAACTTACTTGATAGAATAAATAGGGGTAAAATACTTGATGTTAAATTTAATTGAGACGAATTAAATAGATGAATCGTCTAGACTAAAACAATAAATAATATTCAGCACAGCTTTAAACTCAAAAAGCTTTAAAAGATTTTAAAATCTACTATAACTAATGTTTGAATGTTTGAATCCCTAATTTATAGAAAATTACTCATTCTTTAGTCTATAACTACTGATTCATTGTTGGTTGTAATTCAGCAGAATAGTGTGGTTTTAGACCGAAATAAATGGGATTACTTATTTTATTATTCATATGTTAACGAGTTACTTAAGGTTGAAATCGTTTGATTTCAATGTATGTCTTACCCGTTAATCGAGTACATTTTTATAAATGCACTTTTGCGCATATAAACGTGTAGCGCAGCCTCTGGCTTAATGATCCTGTTGCAGAATTTTGTAAGATCCTTCCATCTTTTAACCACTTTAAGACCCTCTGTTACTACTGATAACATGTTTCATACAAAATATAATTCTAATGATTATTTACGTAATGATTTCGTGGTTGCGTTGGTTAAACATATAATTCATTTAAATGTGTTACTTTTTACCGTAATAAGTGTAAATGTTAATACTACAAATAACATAAATAATTTATGTTTAACGATAAAAATATGTTTCAGATGACCAGTAAACAAGAAGAGCCCGTTGCTATTGGAATAGATTTAGGAACAACTCACTGTTGCGTTGCATATTTAAATAACAACAAAACCGTTGATATAATACCTAACAAAGATGGCGATAGGACAACCCCATCTTATGTAGTTTTAACAAATGGAGAATTTATCATTGGTAAAGTGGCAAAAGAGGAATACTTTCAGCCCCCAGAAAATGTGGTTTATGGTAAGTTACACAACCAGGGTAATGTTATATATTTTAACAAAATTCTTTGTTTTTTCTTCATAGATTCCAAACGTCTTATAGGAAGAAGCTTTCATGACAAATTCATACAAAACGATATTAAACATTGGACGTTTAAAATCAAGAATTGTGAAGATAAGCCTGTGATAGAATTAACAAATGAGGGTAAAGCAGTATGTTACAAACCTGAAGACATCAGTGCGATGCTTTTAGAACACATGAAGAAAATAGCAGAGGACTATATTGGAAAACCTGTAACTGATGCTGTTATTACCGTTCCAGCACATTTTAACTATCATCAAAGAGCTGCTACTACTGAAGCTGGCAAACTAGCGGGATTAAAAGTTTTAGGGATTATTAATGAACCTACAGCTGCTGCTTTGGCTTATGTTCATAAAAATAATATTAGCGGTTCTAAAAATATTTTAATATATGATTTAGGCGGGGGCACATTAGATGTGTCAATTGTAAAAATTAAACCAAATTCCATAACAGTTGCAGCTAGCGCTGGTAATACCCACTTGGGTGGTAGAGACTTTGATAATAATCTACTTGATCTAACTAATAAAAAGATTGAAACATGTTTTGGAAAGCAAAAGCATCGTTTAGAAACTGAACGGAGAATAAAAGCAGGAAGTGAAAGAATTAAAATTAAATTATCTACTATAAATTCTACTACTTTAGAGCTGAATAGGTTATTTACCACAGAAGATGTAGATATTCAAATATCAAGAGATGAATTTGAAATTATTAATTCTGATTTATTTGAAGAGACAATAAACCTTGTCCGTCATTGTTTGGAAGATGCTAAATTAAAACATACCGAAATTGATGATGTCGTGCTTGTAGGAGGGTCAACAAGGATTCCTAAATTGCAACAAATGTTAAGCCAGTTTTTCAACGGAAAACAATTAAGTAAAGCAATCAATCCTGATGAAGCTGTTGCTTATGGAGCAGCAGTGCAAACACAAAAATTCTTTACAAGTAATAGATCTGAAGTTACTACAGTAACAGATGTTACATCTCTCTCCTTGGGTGTCAATACTATGGGTGGTTTGTTTACCGTTATGGTACCTAGAAATACTCCTATACCTCATAGTTGCACATCATCATTCATTACAGCCGCCGATAAACAAACTAGTCTAGCATGGGGGATTTACGAAGGGGAGCGTGCTTTCGCTAAGAATAATATATACCTTGGAATGTGTTATTTAAAACTTCCACCCAAACCACCTGGATATTCTGTCGATCTTACGTTTAATATTGATGAAAATGGTATTGTTAATGTAACTGCTCGAGATAGACATGGCTTACACAAGACTCTATCAATAGTATATGAAGAACAAAGTGCTAAAGATATTAGTGATATAATTCGCGATGCTAAAGTTTATAAGACTATTGACGAAGGAGCATGTACTCTGGTTTCCTTATGGAATAATTTAAAGGACGAATGCTCGAAGCTGGAATCGCTTTGCAATTATGATAGCAAGAATATGAGCAATAAAGATAAAACAGAAATAAAGGATTCTACAGTTGAAATACGTAACTGGATTTCGGAAAATTATACAGAAGATGACCTCTTGATACTGCTACACATTATGGCAAGACTTAGCGACATCGAACAGAACCTATATCCTATAGTTGAAAGGTATGGGTATGATATTCGTAACCTGACACTTTCAGATATTTGCGACCTCATACTAGAAGAACAAACTGACTGATTTGTAATTAAAAATAAAACATTATGAGAATTTATTAAATAGCTTACGTTTTTGTCACAGTGTATTCTTACCAATTCTTTAAATGAGGATGTGTTACATAGGAATTTTAACTTGTATTTTGATAAATAAATGTCTGAATTTTACAGTAAATTTTAAAAATTCATTAAAAAGTATTTTCCCATGCCCGAAAGGAATTTTAATCAGAACTTGTCTCAGCTAGCTCAGTCTTGATAAGCAAATTTGACTGTATTTTAAGTGTTAAAATCTTATATTATAGTAGGGTGTTTGTTTAGCCCTTGGTGTCTATTGTTGTTTATTAAATTTTTGTACCTTTTGTTATTACTTATTTGTATATTTGTTATTACTACTGTTACTATTTACATTTATATTACATTATTAAATCTTAATATTAATTATACGTTTTACATGATCGTGTTGTGTTTTTGTTATGATTGTGTGTATTTGGTCATTCCCCTTCTTTCTAGGTTTCTAGAATGGCGCCCAGGCAGCAAATCGTTATTTTTTAGTAGCTATCATCGACGAACCAACCTACCAGCTCTCCTTTTAACCTTGAGCACCGTGAGCATTAATATTGTACATCCTGGCTACTAGGATGGCACAATACATATAATAGGTAAGGTTTCCTTTGATATATCGGAATTATTTTACTTTACTCTCGAGGGAGTAGAACAGTTACTTTACTCCCTCTTTTGAGGGAGCGAAGTAAATCTTTACATACAGGCCGTACAAAGAATTTTTGTTGTGTCTGTTTACCGATTTTCATTATTTTTAAATTTTTGTAAAGCAACACTTCTTTTCTTCCCATTGGAGAAGAGAATTCCAAAATGTGACAAGAAATGGGAAAGTTCTAGACGTTGGAGCAGTACAAGGTACGAAAACTACAGAGGCACATTTAAGTGGATAGAAAAAAAACTCAAAGTGATGGAAAAATTCTGTAAGTATAAAAGTCTTTATTCTTCGATATCAAAACAGTTATGTAAGTGGAAGGTCTTAAGGAAGGAATAATAAACTTTTAAGTTAATGTTCAATCCATTCAATCTTTTATTTCGCATTTTGTTTTACCTTTCAAAAACACCCATTTCATCAGATGTATTATTGTGCTTATTAAGTTCTTTGATGCAGATTTTTCCTAAGCACTATTTTCCATTCAATTATCACATTTGTTAGTAAGATTTAAAAAAGTGAAGCCCTTACTAAATAATCGGGCTTCCTATTAGAAATTCTTATGCCTTGTCATTGAATTGTGAATCTGTGGATTTTTAATATTTACGTGAGGCTACTTTAATTGTTGCTTTGTATGATGTATAGCAAAACGAACATTAACAAGAACAAAAACATTTATTAACTGTATTATAACTGTATTTAGTTTTTATAAAAACTTTTTTAACAGTTTCAAGAATTATTAATGTATATATGAGCACATAACAATACATCTTTATTGGGTTTTTTAAGATGTTTATAAATTACTCGCATGTTTCCTAAAGGCAGTTGCAGTTTAAGTTTTCCAAAATCGATAGTGTAGTTAACAGCATTGTAATGGCCCTAAAATACAAAATAATGAAATATAAATTATATATTTTGTATAATTAATTTTTGTTACATAATAATTATTAACATTTATGTTAAAAACTACTTAATTTGGTTTTCTTCTTGTAGAAAAAAGAAAACAAAAAGTAGAAAGTTTAATAGTAAATAAACTATTTAAGTTTAAATAGTTAGTGCTTATCACAAACAATTAAAGTTTCATAAACTCATAAGTATTACGATTGGCTACATATACAAAATATTTGGAACTTTACGTACTATTGGGAGATAAATAATAATTGGTACGGTTGAATTATAAAGTAGGAAAATTTTTAAAATTGGTATATTCACCGACTTTGATAGTGGCAGTTTGTTAACGGTATATTTTTACAAGCTCTGAATAAATGTAGTTTTGTTTACATATTTACTAAAAATCTTAAGTCCGGTTCTGCAAATTTGCGTTCTTTTTAAAATGTGTTAGCATTTGGCATAAGCAACCCTATAAAAGAAAACTATTTTAAAAAAGGTTGGATTCAAATCTTCTTAGAATTATAAAATCTCTTTGGTTACTCATATAAGTGTTTAAAAAATAACTTGAAGCGTTTGCAGTTTTAGAGGAAAAATCAATACTTGCTTTTGAGTTGCTGTGCTCTGATTCGTTAAGCCAAAACACGCGATTCGCTGATTGGGTACACGATTTATACCCTACGAACTATTATAATGCAACCTTCGGCTTTTAAAGAAAAAATCAATACTTGTTCTAGAAGTTAGACCTTGCTATTGGTTGATTTCGATTTTGCATCTGGTAATGTATTCCTACCGTTCTGAGGTTGAGACTTCCGTTCAAGAGCTGGTCCAAAAGACTTGCTTCTGAGTTGCGGTAAAGAGAAGAACACTTGCCTTCAGTTGCTGGTCTGAGACACTCCAGTTTTAAGTTTCGATATAGTACAATTGCCGGTATCGGACGCCGTGAATTGTTATTTTAAGAAATTTACAGTTAATAACCATACCGTTTAATTAAGTTTCCGGATATTAATTAAGAGTTCGTGGTTAATAAAAGTACATTTATACAGTTAAATATTTTTCCGGATGTTTGTGTTTTTGAATGGGAAATCTAGTTTTTCCTATTAAAAGTGTAACAGCTTTAATACGGTTTATCGTATCGTACATTAGTTTAAACAATTCTCGTACCGAAATATCGAAAACAAATTAGTAATTACAGACTTTCTCTTCAGTGATAGAAATCTCGATTAATAATAAAATTTGGGTTATGTGCCTTATAAATCCAGTTCATATTAAAATAATAAGTGGGTTGTTTTAATGATAACAACCAACATTTGCCGATGGTTATCAAAATTAAATTAATAACCAAATCTCATGAAAGTTTATGGTTGCATTCAGTTATTTTAATTTAGGTGAATTCGTAAATAATGGTTCACCACATACAGACATTACAAGGGTTAATTCATTGCATCCTTGAATAATGGAAAGCAGAAATCTACTAACATTGCAGTTTCCGTCTGCAGTGATTGTTTGATGTATGCAGGAATCATTTTTGTGCAGTTTAGCGTTAATTTGGTTTGCGAATTATTGACAACTACAGGTACAGTGATTTATGTATTTTTTTGAGTGTGAAATATTTATGTAAATTTTCTTTGAATCTTTGAAATACTTTTACAGTTTGTTTTTCATTTATATGTAATTTAATATACAACTTTTATTCATTAAAATTTCATTACTAAAAGAGCTCTTAGGTAGGGAATTATTATTTGAATTTTTGAATTTAAAATTTGTAATCTTTTTATATTTTTTCTGACGTTTTCTCAAATAAATATGATTTTAAAGTTGATTAAAACCAGTAAGACTGAACCATATAATTATGAAAGTTTTTATTCATACCTTCATTAATCTAAATTTTTGACTTTGTTAAAATTAACTAATATTTTGCACTAAATTTATATCGGTCTGATTTCATTTTCTGATTAGTGATTTCAAACAGATTTATTAGATTTCTTTAATTTATTTGATCTATTTAATTATCATTATTAAGCTTCATAATCAGATGGCGCCCTTCTTGTGTATGTTTTTGCGTTTTTGAAACCTTTATCCATTTCTTATTAAATTAGACAACTGCAGAACCAATACCGACCTGAAATTAAAACTTTGTAAGATAGAGCTAAATCTCAAGCCGTGGTAATCTTGAGCATCTTTTTAACATAAGTATAATTTTTTATTGTTTAGTTAAGTTAGGAGAAAAACCTATGTTTCAAGTTTCAAATTTTATATTTTTATTGCAGTACTTTGGAGAAAGTTCTATTTAAACACCAGAAATCTGCTTGCTTTGTCAATTATCTATCTCCCAATAGTACACTGATAAAGAATAAGCGAATGATTTAAAAACATTACCCTTGAAATTGGACATGCTCCTCTTGGTATTCCCATAGCAGTTTCAATTTCGTAAATCATTTCTCCCATGTACATTTGAATAATACGGCAAATATCATCTTCAAAGGAGACTAGACGTTGCCATCGCTTTGCACCGAATCTTGCTTCTATTGCTATATCTGCAGATATCTAGATAGATTTAAAATATTTGGCATAAGTAGTTGAGCAAACTAAAATGTTACCCAAAATACTAAAATATCAACAAAAAACTACAATTGTGCCGATGCATTTCGTTAATCTTCAACTATAGTTTTTCCAACATCAGCACAGAAACTGTCAAGATGGAAATCAGAAAAGATAATCTCTTAAAATAGAAGTGTCTTTGAAATGTTTTGATCTCATCCTAAACGTACTCTTTAATCAAAGAACTCTTTATTCTATTGTTTCAGGACTTTAATAGTGCTACCCTATAAAACCACAGAAAACCTGGTCGAAAACTAGGTTTGATTCAAAATAAATAAAAAATATTGAAAAATGCGTGATACAATTAGAAAAAAATTCATTTGATTCAACAGGTTATACAACCATAAATTAATACCAAGTTATTCTCTAAGTAACATTTTTATGATAACGACAATAGTAAAACATGCCCAACCACCTCATCTTTTTACAAAGTGAATAGATAATAGTGACAGTTAACATTGTAACGAGCTCATTATTTTGACTACTTATTTCGCTATCTTTTTAATTCAAACACAGTACCCTTTTACATTCCCCTTTTAGTCACGTATTTTAACCACTTTTCCTGTGGCAGATTAAGGAACCTGGCGCTCCTAGGCTATGACTATTTAATTCTTATTAACTTCGTGTTAATCTAATTTTTAATAATGCAAACATGAAATCATAAATTATTTATGCATTTAAACGAAAGATAACAAAATAAGAAAGTACTGAATAAATTGATCCTCTATTACCTATTGCTACGTCAAACCAATGTTCCTGCTACATATAATCGGGTCAGTTGTCCGCGGCTAACTTTTATACAGTGGAGACGGTCGTGCAGTCTCAAAATTGTGTAGCAATACTTACCACAACAAAGTACTAATAAATAAATTGAATCCCAAGGCGCCAGTTGGTCCAAGAATAATCAGTATTTCTTCGAGCCGACCAACAAGCTCGAATTGTGATCCCGTAACAGTAACAAACAAAAAGAAATTGAGGCTCCCAATATTGCTCAAGTACATTACCACCAAATACAATAAAAAAAACAAACTAATGGTTAAATTAGCATATATTGAAATTATATTAAGAGGCAGTAATAATCTTACAAAGATAAATTAAAAAAAACAAAAGCGGGTAGGGTATACGTTACTTAACCAATTGTCAATATCCAACATTCCCAATAATTACAATAACTCAATAATTAAGTAACTAACCACCTGCGTTAGGCGTTAAAAAAAAGGAAAGTCACAAAGCAAGTGTCTCAAATTAGTTGACCCTAAATACGACAAATGAATCCACGCTAGGTGGGAGTTCGCTATGGTCGACCAGGAACGCACACTAGATGCAAGTAATAATTATTGTAATTCGGAATAAATACTTTTACGTTGGTAGCTAATCCAATAACGGAGATGGTATTTACAAAACAATTGAAACACAAATAAATATGCATCAAAATACGTATAGCAATACCCAAAATAAATTATAAGATTAATCAACAGCTCAAATAATTAATATAATTATTTGGTACAACATAAATATGGTAACAAGTTATTCAAAACCCATCCGATTCAAAACTAACAGAATTATAATCAGTTTATCTGAGAATTTTTTGCTCTTTCAAAATTAAATTAAATTATAGCCAACAATCTTAATTAGTATTTGTAAATCAGAAATTACGTTAAACTTTGCAGCACAAATAACAATTACGTATAAATTTAATTCAAATTTCTTGCGTAACCAAAATTATTAATTACGTTAAAATTCTTCAATATTATAAATTAATCATAAACACAGTACCACTAATAAAAGAACTCGGCTACTGGTACGTGATCTTACAAATAAAATAATAATATTTAAATGCTATCAATACTTTAAATGAATTGACAATCGAAATTTAAAGAAAGGCTTATCTGTAGGTTGGTTCCTCTCGCGATGCAGAAGCCTGGAGTCCTTCGATAAATGTAGATATGAGACGCAATCTAACTCCAACGGTTGCAGATACGATAATATTGGGATCCACACCAGGTAATCTTCAGAATAGTAATTAAATACTAATTTAAATTATCTTCAGGAAATCCCATAAGAACGAGAGAGACGGAAAGAGACAAAAGAAAAAGGAAAAAGGCCTAAAAAAACAAAACCACGAAAGTTTCCAGAAAATTCCAAAATAAAATAATTCAAGAAATGCGAACAAATTACGCTAAACGCAAAATATTTACCAAAGATGTAAGGTGGCCTTCAGGTAAGACGACGACACACGTGAATTGTATGCTCCAAACTCGTTGAAAAGAAGAATAAAATCTTCTACAATTCACTACTGTAAAAATAATAAGTTGTCCGCTGCCAACTGCGGGCTACAAATGCTAATTTTCTGCCCTTGAGACACAAAATACTATTAGAATCAATTAGTTTTAGCAAGAAGCTATTAAAACAATTACATACAGGCTAAAAAGCAGCTATCAGATGACCTTGAGTGTTTCGATTCTACTGGCGGCCCCTTGATGCCAGGTTCTCTTTGGCGGTAAGCTTGCTAGCCTATTGGGTAATTTACCACTGTATTTCTTTTATCGTATCAAAAAAAGACGAACAAAATAAAGATTTAATTTTTGAAGAACTTTAATAAATATTTCTTTATCAAAAACATATAGCATTTTATGATCCTTTTTAGACAAAAACTGTTATTTTGAGTCGAATATTTCTAGATTTTACGCTTTATTCCGATTTATTAAGTGACATATAGTGAGTTCCATTCTAAGTGATTCTACACCTTCTCTAAAAAAATACAGGATTTGATCGAATTTTGTGATTGGCAATAATAATGCCATGGTCAACGTATGGGTGTTTAAAATTTTCTAAAATATAATCGTCCTTCTTAAAATTTTAAAAAAGAATGAACATTTTAGATCGCAAGAAAGTTTCTTATTTTGTCTTATTTGTCTTGCGTTTTGTTGGTGAAATACCATAAAACAATTTTAGATCTTCTGTCTGGTTTTGAGTTAGAGAGTTTTTTAAAATATATTATCATCATATAAGCGATATTATGGTCGGGTTTATTGTTAAAATCTTTATGGGGAATTAAGCGTTCCGGTCTTCGATTTATAAGTTTTCCGTTTAGTATTTTCGGTGATTAATCCATTATTAATGCTGAAGTCATAAAACAACAAACAAATTAGTGGGATAATCTGGTCTATTGAATTGAAGATCAATAAATTAGTTTGTGTAAAATTATATCCCCTGTTAATATTCACTAGTGTATTGTGTAGAAATTTTGCTTAAAGTTTTTAATAAACATGAAACAACTGATTATTTTGACTGCTAAACGAGACAGGACCAGTTATTTACTTCTAGTTCCATTATTATGCATTTTACACCTGTGGTGCCTGATATTATTTACTCCAAATCACACTTGCTATCGATCTCCGTACTTAAGAACTAATAGTTCTATTTAAAAAATCATGTGCATATCCTACTTTGGTAGTTTTTTATTTAGAACGACACTTGCTATCGATTTTTATACTTAAAACCTAATTGTTTTAATCAAAAGCAACCGAATGACATTATATGCGGTACCAGCGAATGTTCTAAATTTTTCAAACTGTAACTAAGGTCGCATTCTAGTATCCCAATCAGGGTTAGCTGATATATCATTTCATGAATTGGTTGCTAACAAGGTTGCTAAAATCCGTATTTTAATTCCCGAGATTTTTTTAGTACCCCCCTTAAATGATATATTACCTTGCTTGTTACAAATATTTTTGTATTTTGCATATACATTTGTACATATACAATCCAATCCTCTTTTCGAATTTCCAGTGTAGGGGTTTCACACAAACTCTTGTGGGAGTGAAACGAAAGTCATGGAGCTATATTAATATAAAGCTCTAAATTTAAACTTAAAGTAAATTGTTATAACCTAATAATATAAATACAAGATGATACATTTAAATAAAAACTTGAAATTTGACAAATTTGCACTATACCGGTAAAAATGTTTTCAAGACCTTTAACCATTCGTTTTTATTTAAACTAACATCAACTAGGTCCTTACCTTTATTTGACTGTCTAGTGGAACAGGGGTATAAAAATGTATATCTACAACTTGAGGAGTAATGAAGGTTTTGGGTGTAAGTGACAGTTTCATAACTTGATTGGGTACATCATCACAAAGTTCGAACTTTTCAATTATAAAATTTTTACCATTTTGCCCCTAAAGGAAGAAGAATATTTTTTAAGTGTCGTTAAGGTAACAACTTACTCCCACCACTGCTACTTACATTTGTTTCGTAAAGATGGAACAACACTATAAGGCAAGTAAAAAAAACGAAAGACTTGAATGTCATCGTATATATTAGATAAGTGTATCAAAATACACAGTATAGTTTATATACCAGTAATTTGCATAAAAATTAGTGAAAAACAACGTCAATACACCTATGTTTATCCCGATAACAATCAAAATATTTTTTTCATAATGTCATAATAATTAGCAACAATGACGGAGATAGAATTTGTATTTATGTATTTATCCTAGAAGTTTATTCTTCTTGATGTCAATGATTACAAATAATTTGATTTTGAAAGGTTTCGTTACATACAGAATGTTCGAGAAGATGTAGTTTTTCTTTCCACCTTATCCATATTCTCCCCTTCCATTTCCTATCTTACTACTTTCCGTACAGACTAGGCCTGTACCACAACTTCCATCAGAAGAGTCTAAGGCATTCTAGGGAGATTGCTAAGTTATAGAAAAGTTACCCTACAGGATTGCGGTTCCCAAAAAATTCCTCTCACCCTAAGAGATACCCAACTTATTTTCGGAAAACCGTTTTTTCCTATAATTCAAACCAGGCAGTCGAATGATGAAATAAGACAATAAGTTTCCTACTATACATCCTTTATTAAATTATTATTGACAATAAAATTGTTAGCTTATAATAAGTAAAATAAGTAATAGACACACAATTTACATTTTAATCACCATTGGATAAAAAAAATTTAACAGAGGTTAATATTTTCCTACTAGGTTTCAAGAGATTTTTAAAAAATACTTGCAATTTTCCAGTTCGAAATTGTATTTTAACTTTCATGAAATCAAGTGTATAATTAACAGCATGATAGTTACCCTGAAAAAACTTAAAAGGTTTTGGTAAAACCTGTAATGCAGATATTTAATGAGATAAAGCAGCTTGTAATAATGTTTAATGTAAAGTAACAGTGTGTTGTATATTTTTTAATCAGGAAAAAAGGGCTTCCTTTCTTTATTTTTGATTTTGGTTTTTAGTATAATTTTGTAATTGTAATTCATGGTTAGATTATATTTGCCAAATCAAAGATGTATTGTTTTAGAAAAATTCAATTGTTTTTTTAATGGTAACGGGTCCGGAAAAATGATCTCCCACATTTTAATCTTTAATAAAAACGCCATTGTAAATGCTATTTAGATTTTATTTTTATTAAGTGAAAATGTATGCTATGCCATTTGTTTTTATTAAGTTTTGAAAATTACAGAGTCCAAGTGGCGACCATCTTTTTCGATACACATTCGAAGCTGATTTCTGAAAGTTTCCATCACTCGAGCAGTGATTTGAGGTGATATCCCTGTAATTTCTTGGCGTATTACTGCTTTCAATTCGTCAATGGTGTTGAAAAACCTTCGCTTTCAGCTAGCCCCAAAGGCAAAAGTCGCATGGGGCAAGATCGGGTGAACGCGCAGGTCACCCAACGTCTCCACGTAAGGAGATTACGTGTCCTGGAAACATTTCCCTTAAAACGTCCATTGTCCTTCTTGCCGTATGAGCCGTAGCTCCATCCTGTTGAAACCACACATCCGGATGTCCAAGTTCTCTAAGTTTTGGTTCCAAAAAATTGCGTAGCATATCGACATTTCGGTCGGCAGTTACGGTAACCGTCACGCCTCCCTCTTCAAAAAAATAGGGACCCCAAACGCCAAAAGATCCAATAGCACACCAAACGGTAACACATTGGCTGTCAAGTGGCCTTTCATGGAGCTGCCGCGGATTTTCAGGTGCCCAGTTTCGAAAATTCTGCTTGTTTACACTGCCAGACAAATGGAAATGAGCTTCGTCACTCGTTATTATAAGAGCATTTTGTGGGACGTTTTGAAAAATATCGTTGGCACATGCTCTGCGATTTTCCCAGTCCCGTTCACTAAGTTCTTGCACGATCATCATTTTGTATGGGTGTAGCTTCAGATCGGCATGTAAAATTATTTTCACAGAACGATCTGACAAACGCAATGCAGAGGCATGTTTAACAGCTGAACGGCTAAGAGATCGTTCAACTGCTTCTCTTACAGCTGCAGCATTTTCCGATGTCCGAACACTTCTGGGTCTACCAGTTGATTTTCTTTTTAAGGCTGAACCTGTGGCTCTAAAATTTGAAACCCACAACAGTATTGTTTTGCGATCTGGAACCGGAGCATGTCTACCAAGCGCAAAGTGAGTTCCAAAAGTTCTTTGCGTCGTAATGACAGCTTCGTTACTTTTCATAAATTTTTCGATAACGAAGGCACGATGCTCGCCCGTTCAATTCATGACGACAACTGAAATGGCAAGGCGCGAGCTACCAACCGACTACGCTAAGCTTCCCCTTTCTTCAGTGACTCGGGCACAGTGGCGGTGCAAAATGTGGGAGACCATTTTGCCGGACCCGGTATAAATAAAAGAAGAATTCAACAACAATTTAGTAGCTCAATATCACTGAAGGCAAAGAATGTATTTCTTTCTGCTACTCAAACTTAAAATCTAAGGTTAAAATTAACTGAAAAGTGGGGATACAAAATAATTTGCATTACAATAATAAAAAATGAGGTTAAAATAACTTTAATTTATATAATTTCAAAAGTGTTAAAGGGAAAACATTGAAAGAAATAACTGATTTTCTTCAAGTTATTAAAATTTAAATTTTTAAAAATTAATTTGATACCATTTAACAGCTTCGACTTACCTTTTTATAAATTCTATTAAAGAAGATTTTATTAATAAGAAGAAACTAAAATTATTTAAATAAAAAACAAATTAAATTCATTGATAAATTTATCTTTATCGCTTAAAAGCCAGCTGTCATCTGCGATTTTGGACGAGTTTTTTAATTTAATAAATATGGGGCCATCCTCTAAGCTTATCAAGCAGCTGTGTGATAGCATGGAGATGTGTCTTGTAATAAAAACAATTTAAAAAATAGGTATTTAAATATTTCTGAACTTAATTAAAATTAATACCATTATTATCATTGACTATGATGTAGTAAAACAGACATAAATTTAAAATACAGAATTAAGAAAATTTCAAAAAAAAATATAAATGTGTTTAATTTATCAACTTATTTTTTTTTGTTTATAAAAAAATGTGTCCGCTGTTAAATGTAAATAAATCAGACAGATCGATTTATTACTTATTTTCTTCATAACTAATACTACAAAATTAACTCAGTCTCTCTAAAAATATTTAAAAAAATTGGTATCTTGCTTCTTGTATTTTTCTATTTCATTTTATTATGTTATTTTGATAGCGTTAATAAGTAAAACAAGGGTTAACAAGGGTCGTGTTCCAAGGGTCGTGGGTTCAAATCCCACTTGGGGTGGCGGAATTTTTCTTATTGGAAAATTCCGCCACCTCAACTATGGATGTGTGTATTCGTGTTGCATGTTAGATGGGGGACAGATGACCTTAGATGGTGGTTCCCCCGTAGTGTAGGCGTGAAATAAAAAAAAATAATCATAACATTTGATCAAATGTTACAAATGTGTGACAAATTAATTTTCTTAAAATAAAAATATCGTAGCATTTTACTCGCAACATGGGACTTTCTTTTTAATAGAAATATCACAGTGTTTGTCAGGCTCACGTGGGACAAAAATGTTTTTTCCGTTTTTTATAGTATTTTGTCCAGCCAGCATTTTTTTAAATAAAATATCGCAGCAATATACATACATACATTATATATATCGCAACAGGTTAATTTCTTGAATTAATCTTTTACATGAAAGCATATCACAAATACAAATCCATATAGAAAAATTATTACCCTGACTGGAGGTCGAACCCAAGTTTTCCGCTCTTCGGGCAGAACTCTAACCAAAGTGATCTACAGGAAGATGACAATTTTTCTATACCACCTACGAAGATAATTGCATACATACAAAGAGTTCTATTGTCCGTCTCACGTTGGGACTACAGCGAAGGAAAGATAGCCAATGTATTTCTTATGGGAGTTTGTGTTTCGTTGTTGCCACCTATTTCACTGTATGAATCTATAGAAATGTGGATTAAGATTCCAGAAGTTCAAAACCTTTGAAAACAGTAACCGAAAAAGTGTAATCGTAACCATACAAAAGGAGAATTTAAAAGAAAGAGTAGGTATTGCGCCACCTGAGCGTTGCCCCTCCAGTTTTCTTCTGGCCACGCCTACTGCGCTCTGATTGGTTACCCCCACTCCTGTAGCTCCTCCCCCTTCGCTGTGATTGGTTACCCCCACTCCTGTAGCTCCTCCCCTTGCTTCTGATTGGTCGCCGCCATCTTGGATTTCCCCGCCTACTGCTCTCTGATTGGACGTGCGCCATTTTGGAACTTTGGGCGCCATTTTGTCCACGCCTGCCCGGCATTACGGGAATCTGTATTACCGGCAATCTGTGTGCTACCAATAGAGGGCGTAATGCTACAATTAGTGTGTATTGCTAAGAGAGGGCGTCATGAAGGGATCTGTATTATCGATGCGTTGTGTACTACTACTAGGTGGCGTGTCATGAAGAAGAAATCTGTATTACTACTACTACTACAGAGAGGCAACCATTTTATATCACAGCATCTTGCGTGCGCGCGCGCTAAATTTGAATCTATTTTAAATTTGTCATTTTTGCATATGTCATTTATACATTTAAAATTTGTCATTTTTGCATATGTCATTTTTGCATATGTCATTTTTGCATCTGTCATTTAAATCTGTCATTTTAAATCTGTCATTCTTAAAGCAATCATCTTCCCAGATTTGAATTTTAGCGCTAACTATGGGATTGGATCCTCCTTTCACTAAGTTGAAACTCTTTCTCTCTCTCTCTCTCTCTCTCTCTCTCTCTCTCTCTCATAGTATGACTACTTACCGGATTTGTAGCTTAGGATGTTCGCCGTCTGAAAGCTTCGGCTTTATTCGTGTACTCTGTCGCTGATGACAACGATCTACCTTTTTATATAGTCAACCCCTTCACCCTGTGCTAGTAAATGAAACAACAACAACAATGTTTATACATATTATTTATTTTGATATTTAATGGACAATTGTAACATATGATTTGACAAATTATTCATTACACAGTATGAGTTGAGATCATCGCGTAACACTTGCAAATTGTTCAAATATTTTTGCAGCCTATTTCTAAGATAGTTTATTTCCGCCATGGTGTTCTTAATACGACGGTGCAAACGTTGTTGTCGTTGACGTCTCCGACTGCTGCTGTTGCTGATATGATTGCAGTCGTGTACGTACGGCATCGATAAACTTTTGCGGATAATGTTTTATTATTTCTAATAAAATGAACGAGTTCAATCCACCACCAGTTGCTGCTGCTGTGTTGTCTATTAAACTGGTAGCTGAGTAGTAACCGCATAACAGTTCGGACGTGAATAAAATTGAATCGGATGTCGGGAGCGATTTATAGGCGTCTTCATGGCGTCTCAGTTGACCTTCTGCTACGTTCTCTATGTTTGCGTGGTAGAAACGTGAAAAGTCGAGGTGACGTAACGTTCGAGCATGATGATTGATCAACGGTGCTAAATGCAGTATAGACTGAAACTCGTAATCTTTTAAGGTTATAGTCCGCTGTGTATCATGTATGGCAACCCTGTTGCCGAAAAACTCGTTGTGAATAATCTCGATGTATAAATTGTCACATAGATGGAATTTCAAATGTTTATCGCAATGTAGTACACTGTTGTCCTTGTTGCAACAGCAGCAACCATAAAAGAAATTTTTAAACAGTGCCTCGACTCGTATATCATACAGCTCGAACCAGTCCCGTTCCGACAACACCAATTCACCATACTCACATATGCTATTCACGCACTCGAGCTTCACTACCACGGTAAATTCTCCCTGGTCGTCGTCGTCGGGCGGAATAAGTCCTACTTGGATGTTGTGTATATGGTCGTAGTTTTCTTTTTCCCCGGGAGGTCTCGTAAAATACAGCGGATACTGGACAGCCCCGAGCAGTTGAACACGTACTTCACGTTTAGCTACTGCTACTGCTGCTACTGGTGTATCTATGATGGTAAAGCTTGCTGATGCTGCTACAACGTCATCAGCGTAGTATAGAGGCTGCTGCTGCTGCTGCTGGGACAGTAACGCTAAAACAATAATAATACAATAATCGATTAATATAAGCATAAACACACACAAAAGTCTTAAACATCTTACCTGTTTCTTCGACTTCGTTGTTCCACGCTTGACCGTCGTTGTCGGTACTTGATGTTGATGATGATGCATGATCTGCAACATCCGAACCTTCTTCATCTAAACAAGCAACAGCAACAAAATAGACACAAATTAGCATACAAACTTGAAGTTTTATAAACAACAATAACTTACCTATTTCCAGAGGTTCGCTCTCACAGCTATCATAACAATAATTAGGACTGCTAGCCATCATCGTAATTGCTGTTGCTGCTGCTGCTGCTGTTGAACACGTACTGTCTACTGCTACACGCTAACAACGGTCGGCTTTATATAGTCACCTATACTTACCTAGATCCAGCGCATGCTCAGTAACACGCATACGGTAAACAGGCAGGCATCGCTGGCCGACAAGTTTCATCCTGTCGCTGACACGTCATCATCATCACAGGCAGGTGTGTGTAGGTAATTACCTCACTCTCTCTCTCTCTCTCTCAGTTATAGCTATCACTTTTCATGCCATGGTACAGCTGGGTGAGAATAGTAATAATACACGCATATAGAACATTATGCAGAGTCATCGATTCTAAACATATTTAAATTAATCAATCGCTTTATGAAATCCATAGAGAATTATGCAATCTTATTAAATAAGTCTAGAAACAGACATACCAGAACGTTTACTGAGGTAGAGAGAGAGAGAGAGGTTGAGAAATAAGAAGATTTTATAGAATGTATTTCGTTTATTTTATCATCTTATCAAAAATATTACATATAAATACTATTACAATACGGTTATAGTACATAGTACAAATTAAATATTTACTTATTCTATGATTTTTCTCGCTTTAAGCTCTGTGATGACTGAAATTATTTCGTTGTCGTTTTCGAGACTGTTGCTATGAGCCTTCTTTGCGGCGTACAACAATTGTAGTCGATCCACTAGTTGATCAGGCGTACTCTGACGTATCCAATCCGGTTTCATCATCTTGTTTAACTTTTTGGGAAGACTAACCTCAAAGTCTATTATTCTGTATGAATTTGGTCTGATTACATTTTCGTATTTCCAATGTTTAACGCTTATTAGTCGACCGTTGCGTCTATAGTCTTTCTTATGAGCATTAGTAAGTGAGATTATTTTCATATAGTTGTCGATATCTTCCTCTGTTGGACTAGGAGGGCTTATTCGTTTAAGCGTTAGTAAAGTAAACAGACCGGGTGTTCCATTGAAAAGTTTGTTTTTAATTAAAATATCTTTTCCTTGAAATTGTACTCGTGAACAAGCAAACCGCCACTTATCGATGTCATTATATAGACCGTACCTAGTTTTATCTACGTTTTTGTTTTCTCCGCTAGCTAAATTCCTGATAAATCCTTAAGTCGGAATCGCATTCTTCTTCTTCCTCAGCATCATCATCATCATCATCATCTTCAACAGATGTAACTGAAGATACCTGTTCAAGTTTCGGTGAGAGATAAACGGTCCCCGGTTGAGGTTCAGTTTTATCACTGTGAAACTAGGCTAATTTATTTCGTATAGCATTCCGAGCGTTTATTATTTCATCATCATCATCATCGAGCCTTATTTCTTTATTTGTGTCATGGGGTTCATTGGTATGCATACGTTTCAGACCCTCGTCTTTAATTATTACATCATTTCTAGGCTTCGTCTTATTATCATTATTATTATTCGCACCTATGGTGGTACAATGGATTGTTTTCAAGTGCCTTTTATAACTACTATTACGTGAAAAAGATTTGAAACATTTAGTACATGGGATTTTGTGTCCGCGGTGTATATTCATATGGCTTGCATACCCGGAGCGTCGAATGTTCAGACCGCATACATCACACAAGCGTCGTTCCATAACGTCTAATGAGTGATCAGGAACGAAGTTCCTGTTTATATAGTCTAGTTACATGTACATACACGCGCAATTTCAAACAGATACACGCACGGACGTACATAATAAAGCATAAACACACGTAATTTCAAACAGATACACGCATAGACGTACATAATAAAGCATAAACACACGCAATTTCAAACAGATACACGCATAGACGTACATAATAAAGCATAAACACGCGCAAATTCAAACAGATACACGCACGGACGTACATAATAAAGCATAAACACACGCAATTTCAAACAGATACACGCACAGACGTAAATAATAAAGCATAAACACACGCAATTTCAAACAGATACACGCACAGACGTCCATAATAAAGCATAAACAAGCGCAATTTCAAACAGATACACGCACGGACGTACATAATAAAGCATAAACACACGCAATTTCAAACAGATACACGCACGGACGTACATAATAAAGCATAAACACACGCAATTTCAAACAGATACACGCACAGACGTACATAATAAAGCATAAACACACGCAATTTCAAACAGATACACGCACAGACGTACATAATAAAGCATAAACAAGCGCAATTTCAAACAGATACACGCACGGACGTACATAATAAAGCATAAACACGCGCAATTTCAAACAGATACACGTACAGACGTACATAATAAAGCATAAACACACGCAATTTCAAACAGATAGGATATATCAAAATTGAAACTATATGACTTTCATTACTCATACATGAGACGACGTTTCGGTGACAAGACACGAATTTGTTATAGCGATACAGATTCCCTAGTATACGTTGTAGAAACGCCTAATCTGTATGAAGTAATTAAACAAGACGCTCATGAACATTTTGACACCAGTGAACAAGATGTATACCGTACACGTAAGCAACACACGAATCTAATAGGAGAGTTCCCAAACGGCTTTCGGATTATGTTATAAGATGTCACCTCGGCTATATGGAGAATCAATAGAGCACAGGAAAAAAGAAACATCTATAGGCGTTAAGAATCATCTATCAACCCGCCTGGCCCAAGCGAGATCATATAGGGAGATTATTAAACCTTAAAACTGTAGGTGTAAGTAATAGTCAGCGAAAAGAGACAGCTCGCGACCGCGTGAAGTGGGTCGATATGAAATCAGCATTTAAGGGACGCATGCGAACTGCTGTAATAACTAACACCAAGCATATCGAGCCGAAGGCTTTCATACAGGAAAACATCAACGGTGTAGTAAAATGTACAGTGATACCGCCTCAGGATCTATATCAGCCGGTCTTACCCGTCAAAATGTACAATAAACTTCTGTTCCCGTTATGTCGCACTTGTACTGAAGAATTAAGCCAAACCGACTGTCAGCATGACGTCGAGGATCGAATCATCAACGGAACCTGGGTCTTGGACGAGGTGGTATTGGCCATTCGTAAGGGTTACATAGTGCAGTACATACAAGAGATCTGGTTGTACGATGTAACCCTGTATAATAAAGCATCCAAGTCTGGCTGGGGGTTTGTTTCCGGGCTCCATTGATACCATCCTCGCTGTTGTTAAAAACTTTGACTGTTCAATAGATCTAGATCTTGCATACAACCATTTTACGGATGAACTAGATAATAAAATAAGTGAATTTCAACAGAAAGAGAGCGGCTGGACATTAAAACCTGTTGTTTATCGAATTGAATATCAGCAAATACAACTCCCTGAAAGCTTCTTCATATATAACACTTCCGGATCCTATCCAGCAGAAGAAAGCTGTAATAAACATTCAAAATTCCGATCAAAATTGTTTCATGTGGAGTATTCTAACGCTAACTACATTGGCCCTCTTCCGCATGTCAAGTTCTACAGTATTGATACCATGAAACCAAACATAGTAGAATGTAGAAGTAGCCCCTATCAACTTATAAACGAATAAATTTAACAAATGTGATACAGTTCACTCCTAAACGTCTATTTATTGTTTCTACCCCCCGTAAAAGCTGATTACACGCACTGATCATATGTTCTTCACTGTCACTGCTCTGTATTTGAACAGGGGCCGATGTATAACGACGTGAATCAGACAGCTGCTCCCCGCTAGATAGCAGATGGTCATATTCATAACAAATAAGCGCTGCTACTGAAATAGGTATGCTGACTCCTGCGTCTAAGATACACTGTCGAAACTGTTGTTGTAATTGTAACTCATTTAGATTGTTACCGTCTTCGAACTCGTTTAATGATAATAGCGACATGATGTTTTTTTTTTCTCTCTTAAAACAACATCAACGCGTAAATTTAGTACAAATGAATCATTACAAAAATAAGAGAAAAATCCTACCTTATGGTTGGCTAAAGTTGCTGATTTAGACAGGTACCAACACACACACACACACGCACACACTCAGAGTTTTATTTTACTACCATTAAACGTAATGAAGCTCTTGAACTGTAGTCGAGCATCTATATAGCAGGTATTGCTATGAGTTTGGGTTTTTATAGCCAAACAGTGAACAAGCCCCCTCCCTGGTTACGTTACCAAACTACAAGATCTTGCGTAATATCCCATAGGGTTATCATTGGTGATGCGCAGCATACCTTTGATAGACCTGAGAGCTGGGGTAAAAATCAAGTTCCCACGAGAACACCTGCCTATTAATTTACTGATGTTTAAAATGTAGATCTCAACCTAGATAATTTTTATTCCCCTGCCCAGGGTCAACAGTTTATATTTATTAAGAGCTGTTCTTAGTTTATGAGGGAAAAATTGTCATGTCTATAAATTCTAATACAATAGAACACTCGATTACGTAAATAAGCTATATGTATAACTGGCCTTTTTAAAGCTGATTAGCAGATAACAACTGTGAAAACAAAATACCTTTCTGACAATTTTGTTACTCTTGTCTAACGATGGTCTTAAATCGAAATCTTTAAACGATGCTCTCAAATGTTTATTGCATAGAAGGGGCGATAATTCTCAAACTCTTTGACAGAGCCCATAAAAAGAGAACTTTTATAACCACCCCCTGATAAAAAATGTTAAATTATTAAGCTAATTTAATATTATCATAAAGGAACTCTAAGTTATTAATCAATCAAACGTCGTCTGGGTTCAATAATTATGACACTGTAAAGTTTAGTTTATGCAATCGTGATACATATACGTGGCAATAATTCCATTTGTATTAAATAAAGGTTACAATCGATATCGCCTCTTGCTAACATTCAAAAAGTATGTAGTAACTGTCGTCGAATAGCTTTAGTATATCTTAACGTGGTAGTGTCGTTAACATTTTCGCAATATTTATGAGTGTAACATATGTAAATAGCTTAAGACACCCGACCCATGCATCTCTGTAATTAATATTGCGTTCTTTAAGGGCTTGTAAAATTCTAATGTACACCTTTGCCTTTATTTATTATTATTATTTGTATCAAATTTCAGATCTGTATATAATCCCCACACTGACAGTTTAATTTATTAAAAAACCAAATTTCATAATTACCAGCTTTCTAGTAAATAGTTTCAAATATGAAATGAAAAAGAAAAAAAAATGCGACTGTGTGTCTTGATTTAAAGCCTTTTGTTTGTTCTATCATGTCGAGAAGACAGGTTCACTTAAATACGACTGCATAATAATAATTAAATGAAATACACAATAAATACGAGTTCTACCCCTGTTAAATTTTTATAACGGTTTACCAAAAAAAAAATAAAATTCACGGAAACCGATCACAGATAGATTAAAGAAGTTTTTTATTCTCAGGCAGATTAAATAATAATAATGGTAAATATTATAGAGCTCGTACATGCAGTATTATATATATATAATGAAATCTACAGCTTTAATCGAACAAAAAGGTAGGATTTTTGCGGTAGATGGGTCGATCAGATAGCGTTTTTCAAGAAATATATATTGGTGACAGCATTGAACAATCAAACCATAAAAATAGGGTGTATTCCGTCCGGTAGATAATAAATTTCTAAATCTGTTCCTGCAGGTAGACGTTTTGTGTTTTCTTTTAAAATTCACCTAAATATTTAAACGAAAGAACAATAAGTCTTTTTAAGCAGATTCGACGCTATAAAAAGGGCACCGTATAAAATAATGCATCTATATATTTATTATTGTTCAATCTAAATTAATAATAATGCGTATACTATCAATGTTAACGAATGAGAAGTCTCACGAGTGATTTCTAATTGAATTAATTTCAATTGAAACGTAACATGCAATGGGAACATGTATAATATACACTTATATGTACCTATGATAATTTGTTAATACATTATCAGGCCCCCTTTGACCGCCTTATTAGCATTTAAAATTCTATAAAAATTTAAAGTGTGTTCTTTTAAATGCTCTAAGAGACAGAAAGGTCTTTTTACCTGGAAATAGCTTTAGAAATCAAACCCGTCAACGTGCGAGATTTACAGGTACTTAATAATACAAAGAGTGATGAAATGTTTGATTATTTTGCTATTACAGTATATCAATATTATAATCTATTGAAACTTTTCTGTTAAATGTGATTATGATAAATCGAAAAAAAAACCATTTCTTTAAATAGGTATATTTTTAATTAAATGTCTAAAGTATGACAAAAAATACTTTTAATGCTCTAACACAGTCAACCTTTATTTAGAAGATCGGGCACATAGATAAGTGCTACCTACATGGACAACGCAGGTGTTCTTTTGTTCGTTAACGAGTTTCTTTGCTCAGGGTCTGTGTGTGTGTGTGTGTGTGTGTGTAATAAATTAAATGGTTATCAATAGTTACATCTAAAAGTTTAATTTAAAATTTTAATGTTGTAGTAAATTATAAAAACGACACCGAGGGTAATAAATTTAAATTTTTATCTAATCGTGTTACATGACAGTGCAGGTGTCGATCCCCTTTTTTTTAACAATACCCTTTTTGTTCCGAAGGGTAATAAATTAAGATTTTATCTACTCGTGACAGTGCAGGTGTCTACCTTTTTAATGATATCCTTTTGCTCCGACGGTAATAAATTTAGATTTTATCTACTCGTGTTACTTTGACAGTGCAGGTGTCGATCCCTTTTTAACAATACCCTAAAGAACACCTGCGCTGTAAATGTAGGTAGCACTTATCTATGTGACCGATCTTCGAGGGTAATAAATTTAGATTTTTATCTGGTCTCAAGTAATTAATTGACAGTGCAGGTTTTTTTTTAACAATACCCTTTTTGTTCTGAAGGGTAATAAATTAAGATTTTATCTAAAATCATGTTCATTCGCGCAGGTTCGAAGTTTATAAAAGCTCAGTCAAACCCCCTTCCGTTTTAGTTGGTTCTTGACATCGGTTACGGTGATAGTAATATTGTTATTGTTTGCTTGAACTAGGTAAGTTAAAATAATCATTTATTATTCTTGTGAGTGTTAAGTTTTTGTCTATTTTTTACATAGAAAAAAATGGATTTGCTAATACAACAATTGAACAAATCTCCCGTTAGCCAGAAGCCAATCAAGAAGTTATGTGATTACAAAATAAAAGAAATTGCAGAGATACTACAATTCAAAAGAGTCGTTTGCCGTGATAAGCGTCAAAGTGTGATTATTGTTGCTGAAAAGCATGTTACATTTCTACCAAAGCGAATCAGCGATAAGTTAACAGATCAAAGGGTTACCGAGCTTAACCAGCAGATTGAAGCTAAAACGATTTCTCTAGGTTTGATGTACATGGGGAAAACAAACTGTTATGATGACTGCCTGTTTGTGGAATTAAATAAGGTACGAGTAAACATCAAGTTTATACAATAAACCCCTTTTTAATGTTCTATTGTTGTCGTTGTTGTTACAGCCCCTGGAACCACAAATGGAAAACAGAGGTCAGTCCTGAAGTCCTCAAGCACCAGCATTCTATCAACATTTTTTATTATAAATTAAATGTAGCCTTAACACTATATTAATAAACATAATTTTTTTTTAATTCCTATATGGCTTTATTATTTCTTCTAGAAAAGGTAGTGGTGGAAACGTTTCAGCTTAGTGACAGGATCCAATCCCAGAGTTAGCGCTAAAATTCAAATCTGGTAAGATGGTTGCTTTAAGAATGACAGATTTAAAATGACAGATTTAAATGACATATGCAAAAATGACAAATTTAAAATGACAGAAGCAAAATTGACAGATTTAAAATGACAGATGCAAAAATGACAAATTTAAAATAGATTCAAATTTAGCGCGCGCATGCAAGATGCTGTGATATAAAATGGTTGCCTCTCTGTAGTAGTAATATAGATTTCTTCTTCATGACACGCCACCTAGTAGTAGTACACAACGCATCGATAATACAGATCCCTTCATGACGCCCTCTCTTAGCAATACACACTAATTGTAGCATTACGCCCTCTATTGGTAGCACACAGATTGCCGGTAATACAGATTCCCGTAATGGCGGGCAGGCGTGGTCAAAATGGCGCCCAAAGTTCCAAAATGGCGCACGTCCAATCAGAGAGCAGTAGGCGGGGAAATCCAAGATGGCGGCGACCAATCAGAAGCAAGGGGAGGAGCTACAGGAGTGGGGGTAACCAATCACAGCGAAGGGGGAGGAGCTACAGGAGTGGGGGTAACCAATCAGAGCGCAGTAGGCGTGGCCAGAAGAAAACTGGAGGGGCAACGCTCAGGTGGCGCAATACCTACTAGAAAGTGTTATTAACATGTATTTGTTATTTTATTAAACATTATTTGAGATTGTTACATCGTACATGTATCTAAATATTCGATATTTTATTACTTATACTTTTTTGTTTAATTCTTTTGTCTTCAAATTCTTTCAAAATAAAAATAACGGCTGGTTAGATTCTGTATGATCTTTTTAATCTTTTAATTTACAGGTAAATAAAGGAAGTCCCAAACGCAATTTTAACAGTAAAATGATTTATCATGATAAAATCATTTATTTGTTCAACTTGTTTCAAAAGAAACTTGCAAAAACGAAAATTTAGGATAAGCAGCAAATGCAAAGAATTTTAGTAAACAATAAACCCTTCTAGTTTTTTCTACTTTTATTTTGTGGAACTACATAATACAGTTTGTACTTACTGAAATTATAGTATAACGTTTCTTTGTCGGCTCTATTATTTGTCACCAAACGCATATAAGCAAATTTCTTAATACAGAAATAATTATTTGGTTTCAAATTTTAATAGCTTGTGCGTCTATAGATCTTCGCTTAGTTGTTTGGGTTTTATCGTTTGTAATGATTGTTAACATTGTCGTATTGTTTGTTGTAACTATTCGTATTGTAGTATTACATAACGCACATAGTACATTATACATAAGTATAGCGAATATTGTTAAAAACAGAATGGGTTGTATACTTAAGGTTGGTGAAAAACAGATTTCGATAGTTCCAGACTTAATACGCGCACTATATGAACAGCAAGTTTTGAAATTTTGTTTTACTACCGCTGTCAGAAGAAGTGACTATCTGCAATATAACTTGCTCTAACAATAGGGATTATAAAGGTTTATGCAGTTACAACTAGAATATTTAGAAAGTGTTTTTAAAAGTTGCTTGCAACATGTTTGGCAACCCCGTTGTCCATAAGAACACACACTGTAGTCCCAACGTGAGACGACCTATAGATCTAATTGCTTCATCAAGTTAAGAATAATAATAATAATATTTATTCAAGAAATCAAAGAAACCAAATTTAAAAATTACAAAAATCGAATTTCACAAAAATAAAACTTAATTTAAATGTATATGTATATGATAAACATATGAAAAAATCTTAAAACAATAAGAGAGAAAAAAGAAAAGAAAAAAAAAGAAAAGAAAAAAAAATTCTAATTATAAGAGATAGTGAAGCCAACCTAAGCAAAGCTTGTGTGTTGGATTCACTTCTCAAAAATACGTAAAAAATAAAAATAAAAAGAAGAACCAATCTGTTTCCTTAATGTATTTCAACCATGGGAACGCAATTTTCACATATTAAAAAAGTTTTTTTTAAAAAGTTACAGAATTTTTTCAATGAAAGTAACTCAACAGAATACTCATATCTACTGTAAGCAAATATTGAGTTACCCTACTTTTAAAAGTCCTAACATTTTTTACATTCCACAAATCTCGTGGTATTATATTATAAATTCGTGGTGCAAGATAGTTCATATACCTAGTGCCATGAGTTTTATACGCTCTTATAACTGTTACTGATCTGTTTGTTACATTTCTAGTCTCATAACCGTGACTTATGGTTGTCTGTGAGTTTTTATGATAGTTACATAGCATAGACCTTATATATAGCTGCCTGATCATGCATAGTTTAGTTTCTGCATACAGTAATGTGGTTGAAAACAAATTGTCTTTCGACAGTATTATTTTCAACACTGTATTTTGTACAATCTCCAGAGGCTTTAGAGCGGACTGGTAAGCTCCACCCCATGCTATCAAACCATACTGTAACAGAGATTGTATCAAAGCATAATACACAGTTTTCAATTGAAATATGCTATTTACAAATCGTTTGAGTTGCTTTAAAAGATAAAATAATTTTCTAATTTTCTTAATTACTTCTTGTATATGAATATCCCATTTTAGATGACTGTCGATATGTATACCCAAATACTTTATATTTGTAGTTATTTGTATTTGAACAGTAGTTCCCGGTATCTTTATAAAATTGATAGAGGGTAATCCTGTTCTATACGAGACGAATGGCACACATTAACTTTTTCCATAATTTAAGGTAAATAGATTAACATCAAGCCATTTTTGTATATTTTTCATGTTTTCACTTATTGTATTAAAAATGTTTTCCCATGAGGACCCAGTAAAATATAGTACCATATCGTCAGCGTAAGAAAAGATTTTTTAGGCGTTATTGGGTTTTAGCAAGTCATTTACGTATATTATGAACAAAATTGGCTCTAAAATACTACCTTGCGGAACATCGTATTTACACAAGATTCTTTCACTGATTATATTATTTATTTTGACCTGTTGCATTCTATTATTTAAATATGTCTTAAATAGGTTTAATCCTGCTCCTCTAATTCCTAAGTGTTCAAGTTTATCTAGTAAAATCTGATGACTAACTGTATCGAATGCTTTTGATAAATCTAAGAATACAGCGGCAGCATTTATACCACGGTCAACATTTTCATATATATTCGATATAAGAAGTTCAATTGAATTTTCAGTAGACATATGCTTCCGAAAACCAAACTGATTTTGCGACAATAAGTTATACTTTTCTAGAAATTTTACTAGACGAACCATTATTACTTTTTCTACTATCTTTGATACAGTAGGCAACAGCACTATGGGGCGGTAGTTAGCTACATCACTCTTATTCCCGGTCTTAAAAACTGGGATTATAATAGCAGTTTTCAAGACATCAGGAAAAATATTAGTCTCCAAGATTAGGTTACAAATATACAATAGAGGTTTGACGATAAATTCTTTAATTTGGATCAAATCTTCAGCAGTAATACCATCCCAGCCCGCTGACCTTCCTAACTTTAAAGATTTTAAATGGGTTAACAACTCATCTTCAGTGACAGGATTTAGGAATAATGTGTGCGGATTTGGATTACTGTTTTGTCTAAGCTGATACCCGTTTTTTAAGTTTTTGTCAATAAGAACATCTGCCATCGATTTTCCAATATTCCCAAAATGCAAATTAAGGAAATCCGCTATATCTTTCTTATCTTTAATGATGTCACCGCTTGGAGTTGTTATAACTTTTATTTGATCTTTTGGGACTCTATTATTTGTACATTCTCTGACCACGTTCCATAAGTGTTTTGAATCATTTGGAGATTCAGATAGTTTATTTTTATAATAGTTGAATTTGGTACTTCTTATACTTTCCTGTAATATGTTTCTATAAGTTCTATAATATATTCCTAAATTTTCATTTTGCGAATCTCTTTTGAATATCTGTTTTAGTTTATCCCTAGTATTAATAGCATTTATAAGACCGTTTTAAAGTTCATTTAGGGGTGTTTTTTAGTATGGATTCTATTCCAAGACGTAAGTAGAAATCAAATTACTTATTATTGTCTTAAAAACTTAGGTTTTCTTTAAAATTTAAAAGGAAATACTTCGAATTTCCGTAAAACTATGAAAGCTTTTTAGTATCGTTGAGCTATAGTTATCGTCCATAGTAGTCCAAAATATAAATCTTGCTTAGAATTATTCTATATAGCTTTTTACTACTTTACAAGTAAAAAACTATTGAGCATTTTTGTGCTTCTTTTTGTAATTACCATTTCAGTTAATGTTAATTAAATTTCCAATATAAAGTGTCTACGGTACATTAAGTAGTATGTTTAAGCCTTTTTATTTAAAAACTTATCGTATTTAAAATCATTCATTAACATACTAATATTGCAAGAAAATTATTGGTTACTTTTTTACACAGGAATAGTTAATCGTTGCAGAATTTAAAAATAATTCGCTAGCAGTAATATTACCTTTTCTGTAGCAATGCAAAATTTATGCACTTTTTTTATTTTTTGCTTCTATTATGGTGTATGTGGCCACACATGATAACAAAAATCTTAAAAAGCAAAATAAGCAAACAAAATATTTTTGTCCACCAAAAGGTGCACTTGGCCCCAGTGTGCGTCGAATAAAACATTTTATAACTTTTCACCTTGTCGTTTATTAAAAATATTTTCATTTATAAGCAAAATTTACATATATTCTAACATAATAAAAATTGCACCGGCATAAATTATATTGCAATTAGATAGACTAGCTATTATCAAGTTATAATAAAAAATAAACAGCTTTAAGAATTAGGTACTACTTAAAGAAATTTTAAGACAAAGTACAACATTTCTGTTAGGTTTCTGAAGATGTTTATATGTTACCTGCATTTTTCCAATGGGAAGTTGTATTTTAAAATTTCCATAATTAAAAGTATAATTGACAGCATGATAGCGACCCTGAAATAAAAAAAAATAAAAGTGTAAAATTTCAAATTTAAGTATAGTACACCTATTTGCATTTACAATAATTTTATTTGGTGTTGTTTCTAAAATAGAAATTTACATATTTGCAAAATTCATAAATAATGTGCAGCAAGAATACTCACTACTGATCTTCCGAACGCAAATCAAGTAAAAAATACCTATTTTTATGTGTTTCTTTGTATTTGTGTATCCCGAAATCGCAACTAAGTAATTTCGGGTGAATCAATGATGATCATCATCAGATAATCATTTTGTTGAAGTTGTTGAAAAACAGCAACTATAGCAACTACAGAACGAACTATTTGGTAACGAACGAAAAATTTGGTTCACATAGTAAAAGTCGATTTAGAATAAAAACGATTTGTTATCGGCAATACAGCCAGGAGTGTCGTTTTTCCAAAATATTATATTTTCTGGTACACTATTATTATCATGTTTAGTAGGTTAGTAATTTTTTAATTACTACAATAAAATATCAAAATGGAAAATAAAGAATTCCATTAACAGAGAAGCTTTAAAATGCTCCAACATTACAGTGTTAAGGTCATTTTCGTCCTTTTGATCGGCGTCTGAGTCGAATCACGAAACGCAATAAGTTTTAAAAATAATAAGTAAGTTGATTAATAGCTGGAAATTATTTATAAATTTATTTTAATACTGCTTTATATTAAATCTATTTCCAGCTCAGGTTATATTTAGCAGTATTTGTTATAATTAGTTTATTTATAAATTTTTAAAACGAATTACTATTTTTCTCATGTTATTTAAAGAGAGATTCTTTTCTAGCAAAAACATAACAGTAGTATTTTACGCTGCTTGCAAGTGCGTGAATTATAAAATTATTGTAAGTATCTTTATTACAATAAAGTATAAATTTTCCAAAATTTTCTAACTATCACAAATTCAGTATTTACATTCAGCAAGAATCTACTTTTTTATTATACTTGATGTTTTTTCTGTTATGTTCCAAGCATTAAGTACCAAGCAACCACCAACTATGGCACGTTCTATCAACCTCCCTATTGTAGTAACTTATATAATGTTCACTTTCTGGATGGTCTTCACCTTCTGAAGTTCAGTCTCAGTTCCTTGTAAAGGTTTCATGGTTGGGCGGTGGCTCTATTGTTCTTAGCTGACTATCAGCTATCCTTCGGACGTCAAGAGATCACACGTGGAAGATAAGACTAGATGTGATTCGAAATTGAAGCTATAATCAGCTTACTATCTCGCTTCAAAATAACTTTGGTACTTCATAGCGACCTAAATATTATATTACAGTGATATGTTATATAGAGGGATTAATTGAATGTGTTTTACAACTGGCAAAAAGATAAATTTGAATTATAAAAAGGAATATAAATGAAAGGGGGAAAGGAAACATACATAAATATACATAGTATGTCTTATAATTAGCATAATGAGATGAAAAATAGATCGTAACTACCTAGGGAAAAGTGACAACGAGACTATATGTAATCTGCGCTGTAGACTTTTCAGCCCAGGTCAGAAGGACTCCTACAAGGAGTCATGGATCAGAAGTGACATGGACAATAATGCAGAACGCCTATTAAGAAGCAGTCACACTGCAACTGACTTCGCTACATTTTCTTAATGGTACTATAACATCTGAAGGCTTTATTGTAACTTATCGAGGTATTTATTTATATGTGTGTTACCTTTGCAATTGGACAAGCTCCTCGTGGTATACCCATAGTAACTTCAAGGTCATAGATTGGTTCTCCTAGGTACTTTTGTACGGCGCGACAAAAATCATCTTCATATAAAATCATACGTTGCCACTGTCTAAAGCTGAACCCTGTTCTCATTTCTACATCTGCAGAAATCTAAAATTAAACAATAATTTCTAAACTGTTACTGTCATTACATATATCACTGATGGATTGTAGATCGTTGCTTTATTATATATGTACTAATTTATGTAATTTATGTTGCTTATTCGGAATTTACCCAAGTAGGACTATTTTATATCACTTCAAGTCCTCCAAATTTTGTAAAATGAAGTTACTATTTTAACTGCCAATTCTGTATACACGATATGATAGTAGCTATGACTTTTTTTAAATTAAAGGTTGTTTGGAGAAATAAAAAAGCAGCATCGATTAACACATCACTTTTAAGTGTATTATCCGTTTGTTAATGATCTGCGTCACGAACACACTAGGTAAGTCACTACCATTTAGAGAACAATTATCCTTTTCAAGTACATATTTATATTATTAAGTCGTCCCATTAAATGTGATGTAGTGCACAATGCATGTAGTTATATGTCAAAAAAAGGTTTACATCGCTCGGCTAATTTTTTTTCTGTAAGCGTTCAAAGTGACGGTTTTCCTCTTCCCTACCTATAACTTTGACGTGAATGTCAAATGTCTTGCGCATTCCCATCGCAACTTTTAAATTTTATAAATTCTCGCAGGTTTTAATTTCTTACCTTAATTGAATTATCTAATGGAATAGGAGTATAAAAATGTATATCTACAGTTTGAGGGAGAGTAAATGTTCTAGGTGTTAAACTTAGATTCATAAGTTGATTAGGTACATTATCACAAGGTTCAGCTTTCTCAATATACATATATTTACCGTTTTGGCTCTGAAACGCATAAATTTATTAGTTGATCTGACAGTGTTTTCTTTTACCTTTGTTTGTTGTACACAATTGCATAAAATAAAGCCCACCGCAGAAATTATCGCAAACGAAAAGTACATATTACGTATAAAAATTACAGAAAATTGTTCAATTTGCATGTCATTCGTATCAACTTCTTCTAGTTCTTTGGCGATGTTGTTTTGCTACACTAATATTTTTTAGATTATTGTAACTAACATTCTGTTTAATTGTTTACATTCCGAGCAGACCAGGTCTAATTGGTTGATTTCGACTGATGGTAATAATGTAACATTATAATATATTTTTGATTAGCCAAATGATGGAATACATCAAGCTGCGAGCCAAAACAGTTTTTAAAGATTTTTATCGAAATAATAAACAATATACTTGGTTGTGACAACCATTCCACGAGAAAGGCAAATTATTGAACAAACGAAGAAACTAAGGTTGCCAGATTAATCGATTAAGCTATCATTTAAATTGAGCTACACACAAATAATTCGGTAATATTGTTAAAATTAAACGACATAGTGATAGTAGTAAGGATCAAGTTGTTACTTTACCATTTTTATCCAAACTGATTTTTAAGATAAGCTCGAAACATCTTACGAGTGTATGATATCATTTGGGGAAAGTGTATATGCTATGCAAATTGTTTTCTTGGATTTGAAGCACAAAAATACAAGGATGAAAATTATTGTTCAGTGAAGTGTTATATTCTGTAACGGACCTTTTTTGTCGGTAACTTCAAAATCAAATGAAATCCTAAATAACTGATGCTTTTGCAACATTACTTACTTTAAAACTGTTGTCCCGTCAGAGATGTATCATTAAATGAAATTATAATCAGGCCTTCAGGGTGTTACACACAAAACTTTCTAATTAGAAAATAGAACATAGGAACAAATAAAATAGAGGGCGCCACCCGAACTGTAAAGATGTTACATAATTAAACAAAGTCGGGAAATTCACCGTCTAGGGAAAGGATTTCCCTTAAAGATCCTTAAAACATTCCCTTCCTTATAATAAAATTTAGGTTATGAAAGGAACATCAACAGTTTGTCGTGCCGAGGTATATCAAAAATTATTAAATTTGAAGTCTGTATATTAAATAAATATAAAAATAGAAAAAATAGTTTACACATAGATATTATAATAAATTTATAATATCTAAGATTTAGCTTTAATTTAGCTAAATTAGTTCAGTTCTAAGACTTCGTAGTCTACATTATTATTATTATTATTATTAATTTTAAGAAATGGAACTGGTTCATAGCATCAATATCTAAATATTCATAATAGTACCAAAGAATTGAAAAAAATTGAATTAACATTTAAATTTTAGGAAACACCTTTTTATTCACAAAAACGTACATATCTCAAGCGTTATTTGATACATAAAATTTAACACACAGTAATGCATTCCTTTGAGATTTATGAAGATGTTTGTAGATAATTCTCAGTTTTCCAAGAGGAAGTTGCATCTTCATCTTCATGAAATTAAATGTATGATTAATGGCATGATAGTAACCCTAAAATATTGAACATATTATTCACTGTATTCATTGTTACCTGTACTTAAAAACTATTAAAATTAATTATTCATTATAATGATAAAGGAAATAGGTAAATACAAATGAATTTTCCTAGCACTAGAAAAGTGATTCAATGGAATGATAGTTCCAGTGCTTTATACTGGGAAGTTTCCTATCGCTGTTACAAAGAGAACATGATCATTGCTATATATGTAAGTTAAAAGTAATAAAGTATTTGATAATTATAGGAATTAACAATTTTACTTACCTTAGGTACTGGACAAACTCCGTGAGGCATGCCCATACTAGTTTGAATATCATAAAGAAATTCGCCGATGTACAATCTAAAAGCACGACATAGATCATCTTCAAATGACATTATATGTTGCCATTGTTGGAAAATCAATTTTGTTTCAATATCTATATCTACTGTAAGCTAAAAAATATCGCTGCATTAACAATATTGTAAGTGAAGTAAATGATATATGAAATGAAAAATGGACTAAATTTGTTTTTAAAGTTTACTGTGTCAAGGCTGATTTTGTAAATTCCAATAATATCGAAATAAAATATAATAGTTATTAAAAGTTTCCCAATATTTATTTAAACACGGCGACTCATTAAGGAATTGCCAGATTCTACCAGTGATTAGATAATTATTAAAGAAAGAAAATTCTTCTATACCATTTTCCCGATCTTCTATACTTGTGGAGAAAAACACCATCAAGAAAGTTTAACCTAATAATTTCAAATTGAATGTGCATGACACATATTTTGAAGTTCAAGAAGATAACGCAATTTTTCGTTACTAAAATGTGCATTGTAGCAAGTGATAAAAGATAAATCAGCAATAAACACTCTACGTACCGTTTTATTATTATTATTTCGATGAACACAAATACAGCTGAACCTTCTTTGGGATATGTTTCAAATCTTTTAGTACAATTTTTTGGAATTTAAGATGCAGTCTTTACTTTTTTATTATCTACAATCCATATGAATTTGTTAAACCATAAAGAAGGAAAGGAATATTTTTCCAACTCATCTTTGTAGTTTAGTAGTTAGTTACAATTATTATTAATTAATAATTAGGTAATATTTATTTCCATAAAGAACATACCTACTGTTAAGTATTCATAAAAGAATTTTGACTATATAATTGGGCACAGCTGCATTGCCAACCAAAACAACTCTACATGTTACCTTTTTAAACATTCGGTCAAAGCTAGGGTCTAACAAATTGCAAACCCCTTACACTGAAATTTTTCTGTATTTCTTATGTAAACAAATTACCATTCATTAAGGTCATTTTATCAAAACATAAAAAAGAATAAAGGTTTTACTAAAGGAACTTTGTACTTCTGTATTGAGAATTGTAATAAAAAATAACAATACTTGTATCTATTGATGGATAGATTAAATGATCTCAACATGTTTTTATTTAATTGATTATTTATTAACCATTAACAAATCAAACTATAATGATAATTAAAAGGGTGGTCAGTATCAGAATGATGTCATTTCTGCCTGCGTTCCTGACTAAAACACGGGGGAACCCGCCTATATTGTAGGACTTTGTTTAATATTCTTAGAAAAATTTTAGTTGCTTCAGCAATCTCCAAGATGTGCTGTGAATGTGAATGTGCTTGTCAGCATTAGGTCACAATGTTTACTTTGTAACGTGCTCAAATTTCCAATTTTATAGAAATGCAATTTTATATGCATAAAGCTTCGTACGGTCTTGTGTAGTTCATCATATTTCAGTTGAATTAAAACTGCAGGCGATATTTCGAATTAAATGGCGTTCTTTTAATATCAAAGGTCACCCAAAACTATTTTCGTATAAGATGAAATTTCTTCTAGAATAAAATGACAGATATCATTGCGTGTAGAATAAACATACTGACGTCTTTGTAAATATCAAAGTTCATTGCAAGGCCTTCTCACCGTTAAAAATTGTTTTTCGTAAAGAACATACAGACAAAAATTAAGATTATGAAAGTAGAAAGAATAAGATCGGTTTTTTAACAAGGGAATAAAATATCTAAAAACGCATGAAACCCTAAATTTATAAATCCTGTACAATTTATATGAACAGATTTTTCTAACTGCAGACCCTAAAAAATCATCATGTTGCAACCTGCAAAATATCGAGTTACTCCCCAAGAAGCTGATTTTAGGCGCTATTGCCACGCGAATTTAAACGAAATATTCTAGAAGATTTTTACGCGGTTATTTCCCGATTGGTTTAAGAAATGTTAACTTCCTTTGGATTGGTTGCTTTAAATTTCCATCTTTTAAAATTCAAGTTCAGTATAGGGTTGCTTCCTTAATTTCAGTCAGTCTGGTAAGATACCACACCGAGCAAGGTGACGAAAGTCACATAGCGGGCCTCGGGCCTCCTATGCAGATCGTTTCGCTCCCAAAAGGTTCGCTTGGGCATCTAGTGAAGGCGGTTGTGAATTTGTCAAATACTGCAAGATTTTAATGTGGTTCATTATTTGCCGTTAGTTCGCTGGCAGTTTGTTTTATAGTTATGGTGTAGGTTTTAATGCAGTTTAAATCTTTCAAGTTATTAAAATCAATTAACTACTGAACTAAAAGCCTTTAGTAAAATATCGACATTTCAGAAGAAGTTTAAAGTTAAAACGCGTTATGAAATGTTTTAGCAACAGATAAAATATTTCCGTTGAGTTATGGTTTTTAAACACTTAAAAAGAATTTAAGGGTTAGTTCTGTTTAAAAACAAAGCACTAATCTTTTCGATCCAGTTTGTCATAATAATTTAAGGCACCCACAAGTGTCATTTCGATAATTTTTCATAACCGACAAGTTGTTGTTGAACTTATATGGTTTTAGTTATTCATTAAGGGATTACTAATAAAATTGTAATTAAGAAACAATTGTTGTAGACTTCAGATCGTTGATCTTAGGTAATGAAAAACGGTATCAGCGATTATGCTTTCCAAGTTCTTCCTGTGTTACAGCTATAGTTTGTGAGGTATTTTGTACCCAATGTTAAGTGAACCAAGAGCATTATTGTGCAAGTGTTGTTTTGTTTGAAGTTTAAAGAATTGTAAATTTCTACCAATATATCTAGGACTAAAAGATAACTTGTTTGATTGGAGTAAGTTTATGTGAAAATAATCTGTATCATTTGTTCTAATGACTGTCTTTTATAAATTTATGTCCACATTTTCCTGTAATAAGAATTTTTATTAGGGTATTACTATCTAAACCATTACTATTGTCCTTAGAGGCAAGTAAATATTTTATTAACAAATAAATAAACATTTGAATTATACCCTACTGTGATAATATTGGACCGTTCACTAGTGGAAATCTTTAAAATATTTTAACCAGCTTAATTCTAACGAAATTAAACATGATTATTAATTGAATTTAATCAGTATAGCCTGTATTCTTTTCTGTTTGCGAATACTGAGGTTTAAGGACGTGCAAGCAGATGGCCCACATATATTCTTTTATTATGTCTATTACCTCTTATTTTTCTTTACAATTCGTGAGCTATGAAAATCAGACCTACGCCTGGATTATAATTTGATATTAAAAGATCTTAAAGGTGGGAGCATAACAGTAAGTAACGTCTTATGAGCTTTGCAGTAAGTATTTAGTATTTTGAACATTTTTATAGAGGTTTTAGTAACGTCCATAGCGCGACGTATGTTCTGTATGTTATGTTTTGATTTAGTAATTTAGAGTAACAAATCTGTTACGTTTCATTGACAGTTCAATCGTGGGGCTTTTCGTTTGTGTAATTTATAACGTTTCAACTTGTTGTGCTCATTCTACAGATGTCACGTTTTAAAGAGTTTATATTTTACCTATTAGTCATAACACTGACCTGCATCTACGAATTTTTCAAGTTCATTTAGTCAAAAAATGTTACTAAGTTTTTATGTTTCTAATGATCTGAAGAACTTATCCTCAAAGTCCAATAATTGGCCATTAAATCAATCACCTTGTGCATACGTGGAAATCTTTTAACGATACAATAACATGTATCATTATGAAAGGTATGTAAAATCTTTTACTACTTAAAAAGTGTTGTATTTATTAAAATGTTGTTG